>APFE030320976.1:97595-164372 GCA_000404065.3 Pinus taeda
CCCCCCCCCCCCCAACTACGCAATCAACGTAACAAAAGGGGCCTCTGCCCCCCCTCTACCCCTCCGATTAACTATGTGGGCTAGTCATGGAAATAATATATCACAACCCAATAAATTTCTCCTTTAATTTTGGTATGTCACCTCCTAATAAAAAATGGGCCTTTTACTCCTTAATCTCTATAAGCCATTTTTCTTTGGAGGATGGGCTTCATTTTGTGGTGGTTCTTTAACATTATTCTTTTTAGCATTGTTGTTGGCTTATTGGGCCCTGACCCAGGATTGGAAGAGTTATTAGCCAAACAAAAGCTACCATCCCTTTCGACAACAACATATTGAGCGTGACTGAGGTCTCACTCGAGGTAGCAAGGGAGAGTGCTGGAACTAGGTTTCTTCACCCTTGGGATGTCTTGATGTGGTCTCGAGGGGTCACAAACCATTCTATGGCCTCGCCCCACTTCTGTATTGCAGTCCCACTTCTGCGTAGATCCATGCAGGTGTACTTTATTATTAAGGAAATTATTATAGATATGATCTTCTAGTTACAATCTTTAAGAAAACATTTAATAATAAAACCCAATGCGTGCAGTCATGTTTTATAGATATAAACTCATATAACAGATGCATAAACCAGAACACAATAAATCTATGATATTTCAGAAAACAACTTATGTTTATTAATATCTTCCATCAATATAACCAGATCCACCATGTGCACTCAATGACAAGGGTCCGTGCACACAGCTATGGACTCTACCAGGCCTCTGCACACATAACTGCAGAGCATTTATCTATCTACCAATAGCCTTGACTCAGGCTTATAGACATGGAGAATATTGCTTTCACAAACTCATAATCATCAAGATCCAAAACAAACCTTAACTCAAACTTGCTTTCTACCATTAGAGCCTTGCTCTATTTATACATTCCCATGGTCCACAAACCATGGGTAGGCTGACTCACTTCCTATTATTTTACATTATTCGGTCAACCCTTTGACTTGACTCCTTATAGTTCATGCTTCGCACACTTTGCGGAGCCTTTACCATAATTTCACCCAAAACTGTAGGCATTGAGCCCCAAAACCATTGTGTGGGCCTTCTACTACTCGACAAGCCCCCAACACAATCAACGTGACTTGTCCAGAGTTAGTCGGCCCATGCAGTAATGTTCACGCGAAGGTCATCTAACAATTTATGTGCTTCACTTACACTTGCAACAAACTCGTCTGTGATTTGCTGTACATTTTCGGTGCGAGCCATCGATGCATTAGTATCTACTTCAGTCACCTCTCCGGGTGCATATGTTGCCTACATGTGGGCCACCTTTTGCTCGATGGTGGTGGAAACCGTGAATGCCTCATCAAGCCAAGGTTGGATTCATTCTTTAATCAGTACCACTTTCTACCGAGTGGTGTTGGATTGTATATTAAGAGCATGAGCCTCCCTCATTTTGGGCAAGCACTGCATAATAGCAACTATCTATGTGGTTCCTCTGACAGTTTGATAGGCTTGTTGTAGCTCCCTTGCCTTTGTTTCCAACTATTGTAAATTTGGATCCTCCTGGAGTGACGTGAGCATAATAAGTGATTGATCCAACATGTCAAAGCACTCCTACATAGCACATGCCAATGTTTCCCATCTGGATTGAATGATGCCTCTCCTTTGTTCAATGACCTTCAGTGGTGTAGAAGGTTTTGCTTTGAGCTTCAACTCTGTGGTCTACAAGCTGAGGGCCAACTGAATCCTTGTGGCCTCCTACCTTGCTTCGTGGCACCTAGTAGCAACTTGTGGATTTGTATCCCAACAGGAAATTCAGCCACAATGTCTAGCTCAGGGGCACATGAACATGCCTCCCCTATGATTTTCTCAAACTACTGATTTGGTGCAACCGCTTCATCCCATTGGAGGCTCAACTGTTCTATATTAATTCTCTGCTCGCTGAGTACCAGTACTATGCATCCTTCCCTAGCACGAAGCTCCATCATTGCACTGTCCTGGAGCTAATACAAGGTTTTACGTAGGAGGGTAGCCAAATTAATCAAAGTCCTATAAGCTGGCCCACTACAACTCTATCCATCGCATTTTTGGTTCTCTTACTAGGAGCACGATAGTATTAGCCATTTGGGCCTTTAACAGTTACTCAGTAGCTGACATACAATTAATGCCATCAATAGCGATGGTTCCCAACTGTGAGGTCTATGCCCCCAGTTCCTCTATCTGTGTACGAAGCACTCCCAACAAAATCTAGTGCTCTGACATGGCTTCCTCGATTACTTCTCGGGTGATTTTGTGAACCGTGTCCCCTATGTCCCCTAGGTCACCCTTGGTCAATGTGGTAAGTTCTTTGTCCCATTTAGACACGTTCACCTTCTACCATGCCTTCGTCTATTCTATTGGCCATGGTCATTCTAAGGGCGAATCCATGGTGGTTGGCACTATTCATTCCGTCCCTATATTTGTGGCTGGCTCGGTGGTCACCTTCGCACCGCTTTCGTCCTTTGTCATTGCAGCCCCTTCTCTGGGTACCTTAATGGTAGAGGCTTGTGCTGCCTCCTGAGAGGCCCATACTTCTTTAGCATGCTATTCATTCCTATTTTTCCATGCTACCTACTTAGCTTCATTCTTCTGTTTTGGATAGTGGTCTCACTGTGCCCCACCGCAGCGGGTCCATGCCACTTTGGTGGCCAGGTATCCAATACCGTAAAGACAGCCTCCTTCGTTGCAATAAATGGAAGTGTGGACCATGTCTGGTCCAGGTCCTTGCATGCCCAGATGTATACATGGTGCATGTCTGCCTTAAACTCGATGATGTTCTTCACACTATCGTATGTCTTGTTCAACAGACGGGGTTGCTGGTTGATCCATTGTCGGATGTTTGCTTCCATTAGTATCTAGAAAATCTTGATGCCCCAGATTCTTACAACGTCCCTCATTGCCCAATGCGATGTGTATTTGGTGGCTTCTGGCTAATCCTGGTCCAAGGAAGGGAACTGGCTATCTTCGGGTGGTTCACTTGTAACCAACATGATGGATAACATCAACCATGCACAATGGAAGGTTGTACCCTCCTCTTGGACCTCCCTACAGTTGGTCAACAATTTTTCGTAGAGGAACTGTGCCCAATTGAACCATTTCCCTTTTGTGCACTGCTCTACTATTGTGACGACTACTCTTGGGACCTCGTTGGTGTAGCACTTCCGCATCACTTTTCCTGCAAGTAACTGTGTAGTAGCGTGAACCCCTTTGTTCGGAATACTATCAATAACATACCCTTGCTGCTTCTTCTACAATTTGTATTTCTTTTTCAAGGTTTCCATCATCGTCACATTGCCACTCATAGAAATTACATCCATGGGGTCCTTGCCTTCACAGGGAAGCTATGTGATCCTATGAACAAGTTCGGCCGTGATGGGAACATGTTTTTCTATCCATAAGTAGCCATCGTGTACCAAAGAGAGTAGTTGTCGGATGACCAATATTGTGATGGGAGGTCATTGAAAATGTGGAACGGATAGGAGACAGAGCAAGCCAAGTTCCTCCACCTTTTGCCGCTACTCTTTTGGCTAAATTGTCATAACAATTCCCTCCATTCTTTGCTCCATTAGTTCAATGGTCACCAAATGGGGAAAGTTATTTCTATCTGCAAGGTCCCAATCTTCAAACTTCATAGTCGACATGTGGCTGGTCACCATTACTTTGAGCGAAACCTCTTTACGGAGGGATGGGGTGATGAGCATATTGTCAACATCATCTAGATTTGTAGGAACCTTGGCCTTCCCTTTGCTGGGAGGAACGTACTTGGGTCATCTTACTCGCTGGATATCTTCTTCGACTTCTTCTTCTATTTCTTTGACATAGGTCGGAGGTTACTCTTCCTCATCATCGCTTTCAATAGTAACAACTTTGACCTTTTCTTCCATTGTGAGCTTACTAAATTGCGAATTTTGTGATGACATCCTTACTAGTCTTAGTATGTGACAGTCCTTCTCGGTCTACGACGTCATAGGTGATTTAGGGATTTTGGCTCCCTGTGGTGAAGGAGTCTATGGAATCTCCTTGGTGGGTGTTGTCGAAATAAGTAATTTCTTTCGCAGGTCTTTTGGTAAGTCCTGAAACCATGGGCTTTCTTTCATCAGTTTTTCGTTCATCTTGCTTCTCTTGGTTTCAACCCAGGGTGTCCTATTCTTCAATTAATCAAGCTTTGTTGTGTTCCCCTTCACTTGTTTGTTATATACGATTTCAAATTCAAATTCGGCCTTTCGCCCTATTCATGGCTCATTAATGTGATCTTTGTGGTTACCCATATGCCTTAATTATCTACCACCCGCTCCTCGGTGTCTTAAATGGGACATCCTATCATGAACTATAACTGCAATGGTCGCCTTCCATCCCTCCCATGTGGCAGCGTAGCCCCTAGTATGTGGGTGTGCTCTATGCCTTTTATAGGCTCTGCATGCCACGATCGAATTGGGCAACCTTCCCGCAGAGATTTTTATAGTCCAGCGCCCTCTTTCAATTTCCTGGAGTGCTGAGACTTAGCCTCCCTCAGATACTTAGGTGGTCACACCCTTTGTGCAAGCCTTCCTTTTCCCTACTAGGCCAGGTTGTGGGCACCCTTTGCTTACCCTCGACTGAGATAGCGTATTGCGGTCTATGCTCCCTTGTTGAGTAGGGTGCAATCGCAACCATGATAGCAAGGTCACCGCTTGTGTTAGGATCGTAGGAGGCCCAACTATGTCTGGTCCCTTCTTGCGCCTGCTCACAAGGTCTGTTTTGTGCCTTCTATTTTGATTTTGTCAATTTCTTCATCGAGCCTCGTGCTTTGCCTCCATAGCCTTGCCCCTACTTCCTCCAGTTCGTGAAGTCTTAGGCGTCTGCATCGAATGGCTTCCTGCAACTACTAGATCGCTTCATCCAGGTCTTCTCATTCAGGTCAGACTGCAGGGGTAGTGGTTGGGGAATTCTCTTTACTTCCCATTTGATCATGGGTAGAGTTGCCTTGGCAAACCCTGCTTTGTGTACAATTTTATCAGCCCAGCAAACCTTGGCTACTCATAGATTCAGTTGGGTTGATGGTTGTGCAACATAAAACCGTGCCTGCCATTGTAGATGGGTGGTCGTCATGCTCCGTCCTGGCTACCTCACACGTCCTTCGATCTATATTTGGAATAGCCTTCTACCTCCACACTCATTCCACCTCAGCTTCCTTTGTGCACACCACCTTGGTGTGGTTGCTACGAGCAGTGCATCTCCCATTAGCCCCTGTGGTTTCAGCCTTCTGATGGACATTCTGTCAAGGTTGAAAAATCCTCCTCCTTTGTTGCACCGTTGTCTGCTAGCTATTGCCGAACCTTGGTGGCCACACATCATAGTGATCTAATCATCATGTTACAATTGAGTGTTGTGACTTCATGCAATCAGTTATGCCATTGTTCAATCTCTTGATCTGAATCTAAGGTGCAGGAACTATCACGCTTCCATGAGATTCTCCCGTCCATTGTGGGATTCACCTGATCCTGGTCTTATGATGTTATCTGGTAGATGCAGTCCAGTTCGTCATCACTATCCCTGTTGCGCACCGATTTAGTGTAGTGCACTTCTTCAACTGGATGCAATAGAACTATTACCCAGAGTGAGTTTTTTTCAAATGTCATTTTCTGTCTATTTAACTTAATGACCCCATTCATGTCCATGGCCCAATCTACTCTGAACAATATAGGATATGGATTATTTTCCTCAACACTTTCTATTACCTCGAAGTCTGTCTACGTACTTATGCCTTGAATTTCCATTGTAACTCCTTGCATTCGTCTCATCGATAATATGTTTTGCTGGTTGGAAATCCATAGTAGAATAGGAGACCATTGTAGTGTGGGCCTACCCATGCATTCCCATGTTTGCTTAGGCAACACATTCGCATCCAACCCTAAATCTAGAATTACCTGTTCCATCTTGTACTCTCCAATTTGTAACATCATTCACATCTCTTGCTCAGTGCATAGAGCATGCTTTCCCAGTTTTCGTACTATGCGTGGGTCCCCTAACCCTGAACACTTAATGATCAGCTCTTGCAGTCCTTTAATGGCTCTATTGTCATGCAACAAATTCATACATATCTCTAAAAAGGTGGTAAGCATAGAGGGATTCATTCTCGGGTCAATTGAATCCCTTCTACCTGGAGTAGAGACTTCTGTGAAGCTCTTCTGAGCTTCCTTAGATGTCTTCTTTACGTACTCCATCTTAATGTCAGGTTCCCTTGTAGGGGCATCACGAACATTCCCATCTTCTCTGGGCTATTTCTTCTCATCTCCCCTTGTAGTTGCATTGCTCCTTACTACCATGTTTATGGTGGGGTCCTCTTCGCATGGTTTTGAATTTATCATTTGGACATTCTGAGTTGGAGTGGGCTGCAATACCCCCTTTTTGCGCATATGGGCGATTACCGTCAGACAGTCTACCATTTCATGGTTAAACTGCTCACAATATGGACAAGATATTCTCATAGGGTTAGTACAATCATGAGCATAATGGCCCAGTCCACCCAAATTATAACAGATCAGCTATCCACGGACCCATGTAGGCCCCATTCCTCTTCCTTGTTCACATCCTTAGAATCCTCTGCGGGGCCCTACAGTTGGGTCAAAACCTTGTGCCTTAGTCTACATTTGATAGGCTGGGGTCCTCTCCATCATTAGGTCATAGCTTCGACAATTTTTCTCATCGTGATCTACTGACCTAGAAAAGTTACAATACAGCTGTTGCGGAGTCTAGGTATATTTTTACAATAGGTGGCAGTTTTTTGTTGTGTGCTTTCCTCTTACTTGAAAAATCACGCACCACAGGGCAAGAGTCGTACTTAGCGTTGCTTGTACCTCCAGCCTTAATGGCATCGACTCCCCTCTTGCCAAACTGTTCGCAAGTATGGGGTAATGGTCTTTGTCATGACCTTAACCTCTGCATTTTCTGCATCCTACTTCCATACACACCTCTAGTTGGGGTGCCCTTTCTTGCTTCAAACTTTGCATTTCTAAGCACAGGTTTTGTAGTTGCGTGTGGATTTGCTGAACTCCCAACCCTGAATCCTGTATTGGAGTTTCATGAAACCTCATTGCTATCTCTAATGCTTTAGCTTGGGTTGAGATCTTTTGCTGCGATAGCACCATCCTCAGGTGTGGTGTCAAAGATGCCACAAACCACGCACGGTGCTATGCATCTGTCAGCATCATGTTAGCCTCGTGGATTGTATTCTTTAATCTTTGATCTAGATCCCATGGGGTTTCACTAGGTAGCATTGTGATTTCCTTGAACCCGATGATCAACTACGTTCAGATATAGGCTGGTTCAATTCATTGTTCAACAACCGAGATCGCCACTATTCCCGCATTTAGGTGATTTCTCGAGTACTTTATATACCACCTCAACACACAATTCTACAATGTGCTAACCAGAGAAGCCTTTTTGATATTCTCATTTGTTACACCTTGGGCTTCCCATATAGCCTTTACCATGAACCAAAATTGATCGGGTTCCTCATTTCCTATGCGTCTATGTACCGACAACTTGATCGCAACTTACATCCCAACCCTCGGTGGTGGCGTGGATGGTGGTAGTATCAGTGGAATGTGTTGATTTTTTAGTCGGACTCTGCTTCTTGGGGAGAACCCTGTGAGCTCCTCCTTGCTCTCCCATGAAATTGAAATCAGAGGACTATTTTGTAATCCTTCAATCCCATGATAGCCTCTTCCACTCCTCATTACCCCAAATATTAATGGATGTGCATAACCCCTTTTTCACATAACAATATTTTAATCCAAGTATTCAATGATTTGATGTCATTACCCCACAATCCTTGGAAAAATTGCCTTTCCACTTCACTGTAACTCATAGTTGTGTCCATTGCAAATTCAGTGATAAACCCTCCCATTATCCAATCCAACTAGTGGTCTACTTCCCGTGCAATTTTATCTTCAAACGTCTCTAGCCTACACACCAACTCGAGAGTCCACACTATTGGTTGATCAAGTTTGCACCTTCCCACACTGTCAACTATCTTCCCAATCCACTTGTACAGCTCCGTTGAGAAAGACACGAAGAATATCTCATGGATTTATGTGTACAGGTAGCAATCCAGCCACCTTTCCTTAGAGATCTACGAATTTTTGTTTTCTTGTATGAAGAACTCATGAAGCTTCTGATCCGACCAGTCTTCAAGCTCTTTCTTTGTAGGGTTCCAACATTATGAGATCAGACCTTCCTTACACAGATCCTGATCCTCGCAATGGAAACATTTGTTAGCTTATTGGGCCTTGACCTAAGTTCGAAAGAGTTATTAGCCAAACAAATTCCACGGCTACTGGCCCTTTCGACAATAGCCTACAAAGTGTAGACTAAGGTCTCACTTGAAGTAGCAGGGGAGGGTGATGGAACTAGGTTTCCGCAACCTTAGGATGTCTTGATGTGGTATACAGGGGTCACAAGCCATTCTGTGGCCTCACCACACTTCTGTACTGCTATCAGACTTTCGCGTAGACCCATGTAGGTTTATTTTCTTGATAAGCAAATTATTATAGATCTGATCTTCTGGTTACAGTCTTTAAGAAAACATTTAACAATAAAACCCAGTGTGTGCAGTCATGTTTCAAAAATATAAACTCATATAATAGATGCATAAATCAGAACACAATAGATCCATGATATTTAAGAAAACAACTTATCTTTATTAATACCTTCTGTCAATACAACTAGATCTGCCCTGCGCACTCAGCTGCAGGGTTCTGCACACAGAGTTGTGGAATTTACTAGGCCTCTGTGCACACAGCTGCAGAGCCTTTATCTATGTATGAACACCCTTGACTCGAACTTATAGATGCAGAGAATATTTCTTTCAAAAACCCATAATCATCAAGATCCAAACAAAACCTTAAGTCAAAACTGCTTTCTACCCTTAGAGCCTTGCTCTATTTATACATTCCCATGGTCTGCTGACCAAGGCCGATTCACTTCCTATTATTTTACATTATTCTCAGGTGGAAAAACCTTTGACTTGACTCATTACCATTCGCACTCCATGCACTTCATAGAGTGTTTACCGTACTTTCACCCAAAATTGTGGGCTTTGAACCCCAAAAGTGTTATGCAGGCCCTCTGCTACCCATCAATTATAGATACAGTCAAATTCGTTTGCTTCATGTGCAATACCCTTTCTTCCTTTAGTTGTTATATGTTCCTCTATTGCTTTGGTATATTCTGTCTTCACATATGGTAATAAGGATTCAATAATGTGTGCAACTGGAGTGTTCATTTTATGGTTCCACTATGGGTATATATTTTTTTAATGATATTCTCGATGGAAAGAGAAATAATTATCCATGCCCATACTTTCTACATTAATCACAACATTCAAACTTTGGGTAGACTTGGTGGGATGATTGTTGCTATTATTTTTATTACTATTCTTTCAAAAAGGGAAATACTTGGGAGGTTGGTTGCTAGTAGAAGTCTCGCTTAACATTTTCTTTAGTTATGGAATTTCTTTAGTAAATGCTTTCACCATCCTTATCAATGTTTCAATATTTTATGAGTCCTTTCCTGTAGCCTTACCTTAAGAAGGTTGAGACTTTTGTTTTAGCGACTACAACATCTTCCAAAATTTGGGCCTACACTCAAATTTTGGAGCCTACTATGGATCTTGTGATCGATCGTTCCTTAGTCACTTATTGTTGATGATTTCATGCCCCCTTATCAGATATCAAATGTCGTTCATGCTTTTATATTTATATAACAAGTGTCGTATTGAGGCATGGAACTTATCGCTTTTCATGCAAAGGGGAGTTTTGTTTTGCATGAAGGGGAAATATTTGTGAAAGTTAGTTGTTCTCATCATATAGACATGTGTAACACTCATTTCCAAGGTTTCACACACCATTCCACAAGTTTTGTCATTATCCTTTAAAATTCCATCAATGGGGCCGCACTTTTCATAAGTTTCCACATAGGTTGTTTCATTAAGACAAGTATGCTTTCATATGTTATGGATGATCTACAATGTATCAAAAATTATGCAAGTGTGTGGTGACAATCAAGTTTTATCATTCTTCATGTTGGTTCCATTGATCCCACACTTAGCAAAATTTCAGAGGATTCCTGGAAACCTAGCCTCGTCAAGCCTTCCTAAATTGTGCATTTTGCATATCCAACCCTCAAGCCTTTTCCTTTCCTATTGGATTTGTCCAATGCATAGAAAGGCTAGCCTCCTTTAGCCCTAAAAACTCTGTAGATGTCTCCTCCAATGTCCTTCCCTTACTTAGAGCTCACTGACTTAAAAACCTATGGAGTTTTGTCTCTCAAGCCTCTGAGATGCCCAATCCCGCTTTCCTCCTAAAACAATGTAGTTTTTCCTCCTAGGGCCCCATCCCGAAACAACCACTACCTACTTGAAGTATACAATTTTTCCCCTTAGTGGGCATTATTGTGCCTTTGTAGACAATTCTAGGTTAAGGAATTGTGCGAGAGCATCTAAAATGTTTTGTTTTAATTTGGATTTTTGGGTGACCAATGATTTAAACTGTTAAACAAGTGTAAACTGTTAATTATTTATGATATACTAAAAGAGTTGATTCTTCACCATTAACATAATTTAGCTTTGAAATAATATGTAAGGTTGAACTTAACAAAATATATGATTCATTAAATATTCAAGCAAAGTATTTAACTAATCATATATAGATGATGCGTGTAAAATCGTTTTACATCGAAACAAAATATATTTAAAACTTAAAGGAAACTGACAATTTAAAGATGTTGAGGAATTAATAAAAACATAAATTTTCAATTAACTAATCTTCATAATTGATCATATCTTCACAAGCGTTTTCACATAGATTGATATTCAACTTATATTACTGATATTTTCCCATTAATTTCAAACATATGCAGAAATAAAAAAAACTAGGACATAAATAAAATAGAAGTACTCATAGAAACATAAGTTTCTTCACCATGAATCCAAGATCCTTCTATTACTCTCACAAAAGCTTAGAGAATTAGAATTTTGCGTACTAGTTTATATGAGGGTTGAACTCTTCATCCTTCAATCAACAAAGTATTTATAGAATTTTCTTTGAAATATATTAATTAAAAAAATCAAGATTTATTTACAAAATATCTTTTGAAACTAATTACAAAAATAGAACTAGAAAATAGAAAAATTGGTACTCCTTAGATGTCATGCACAATGTTAGAGGCTTATGCTGATGACTGAGTCTATAAGGCTATTATTCACTTGTTTTTCTTAGTTATATGTCCCTTTTCTCCTACAAGTTTGCATCCTATTGTTAAAATTTTATTGCCTACTGCTAAAAACATGTTGACTTGTTAATCAATCAACTCACATATTTTTTCCCACATGTCTTCATTAGGAATGGAAAGCTATATCAATCTCTTGTAAGTCTTTTCCACTCGAGTGTATTTCTGAAAGGTGGGATTGCCTATGAAGAAGTGTTTAATCTCATGCCAATTTAGTAAATCAAATCTCAATCCTTCAATAAAATCCTTTCCTCTAACGATTCCCTTGATCATAGAAAATTTGGATTTATCTACAGCTCTAGAATGAAATCTATGCTAGTATTCTTCAAGAGGAACTAGTCTGTCTCCTATCCTTCGCAAAATTGGAAGTCCTTTCTGATGTAGCCATTATAGACATTTTTGGGCGCTGCAACCCCAAACATAAATGTCCATAAACTGAAGGCTCCTAAGTCCCTAAAAGTGTTGCTTCACTACCTAAAGGAACAATCTCAACTGATTACATCATCTCCCAGAAGTTTCCACTAAAAACTCCTCAGAAATGGTCAAAACTGGACCATACTGAAAACCTAGTGCAGAGAGTGCGATGCATATCACCTTCCCAGTGTAAAGGTTGTGATACATATTGAATGTCCCCTTTGTAGGGTGTGATGGGAGAGAATGGACAAATGGCAGAGACAGTTTGTGAGGTGGAAGATCATGGAATCTTCGAGAAGCTTCCCCTCGAACACTTACCTCTCTATTTTCGACCAGGGATGAGTAAGAGATCATCAGTCTCCAAGTCAAATCAAGAACTATCAGAGAGAGGACACTAATCAAGAACCCAGAAGATGACTCACCCCCCTATAATCATCTATGTATGGTTCCCTTATCACAGAGATCTAGAGGCTGGAATCTTGTATCTTGTAGAGAAGTGTTGTTGGTTTTCTGGTGAAACTTCATAGTGTTGGGTGATCTAAGCTTTACTTGAGGTGAAGAAGGGCTTTCTTGCTGGAGGATGATGCTGGGTCAAAACTATTGGTTGTAATCCTCTTGCTATTCTTGACATTAATCAAGCTATTCAAGTTTTCCTCCATATTCTTGTATGTTTGATTGTATATGAATTTGTATGGTTAATACATATATTGTCCTGTGTTATTTATGAATATACATCTTTGTTCTTCGATAGTAGTATGATGCTTTGATTCCACAGGTGCTCTTTGGAGCTGGGCAGACAAAGAAGAAGCGGCAAAGATCTATTAGGAAGGAGAGGAATCAAGTAAGGAACCAAGCGCAAGACTAAGGTTGGTGTCCTTTGTTCCATTCTTATCTATTTTCATAAAGGAAAGTGAAAGTAGTCTTTACTTGTTTGTTTCTAAGATAGCTACCAGTCTTAGTGGGAATAACAACTCCGAGTGGACACTATTCCCAGTAACAAAATGACAACTTTGCTGGGGAGCGAATAGATTGTTTGTTAGTTTATCTTTTTTTGTTTTATAAACTTACAGACAGATCCTGAAGTCAAGCCAACTAGCCTTCGAAATGCATTTGTTATACAAATGCAAAGTAGATCAATGCTACTTCAGTTTATCTCCGAGTGTTGTTTATAAATTGAACAATCGATCTGCAAACATTCTAATTGCCCTAAGTGGTAGCTCTAGTAACCTGCTTAGATTAACCCCTATGATATACATTTATTGAACATCACTTACTCGGCCTAAATCCCTGAACTGAACTATAAATTGTGATCAAAGACAGGTTAAAAGTCTCGCAATGGTACCGTCGCACCCTCCCTTCAAGGAAGTCTGTATGCATCGTACTTCCCGTGTGCAGTAGGTGCGTTGCATACTGGATTCCCTATGTGACAGGTAGGATGGTTAAGGAAGGTTGATTTTACCTTCAGACTTTGGTTTTTCTTCACTCTTTTCAGTTCTATTCAGGAGTTTTGCTGTTTGTGGTTAGTATATCTCTATGAAAACCCCATTCTCTTCCATCATTCCGCCTCTATTGTGCAAAGAATTGTAAGTGTTTTTATGTATTGTGCGCCATTTTCAGTTCTCTTTTGCAAAGAAGTAGCGTAGTTGAATTGTTGTTTTTTAATCGGAAAGTCTCGTAAGTGTCATTTTCAGTTATAGAAGAGAGTCCCATTGTTCTTGATAGTCGATTTTATTGTTACTCTTGTATATGATTTGAATTAGTAGTTTTTAAAGTGTCAAAAAACAATTTTCAATTCAAAATCGCAAAGTGTCGCCCTTATCTTCACTTCATTTTGAAAATAAATTTGTTAAGTATTTTCGCTTTGAGAATAATTCATATTTGCACTTACCTTTCTTATCATCATTTATACATTAAGAAGGCAGGAAACAAATACATGCATGTGCATTTGCATTTAGACTGCTTGGTTTGGTTTAGGACAGTGCATTTAGTGTGTGCTCTGTCCTCTTTGTTGAAAGACTCTCAATTTTCTTTCCTTAGTAGCTAAGATTTTCATTGCCAAAGGAAGATTAAACAGTTGTTTATCATCTTAGACTGCATTTTAGGAATTGTATACACATCACGCAGTGAACCTGAAAGGTAAATTTTTAAACAAGATCAACTATAAAATAAATTTAATGACTCTAAAAATGCTTTGGAACCTAACGCACAACATCTAGAAGTCTAGGCTAGAGACGTATTCCGGCGTCGTAAAGCCTGGTAACTATTGTTTCCAGTGTTGGTTGGGTGATTCCTCCACTCTGAGATGACAAGCTCTAGTACAGACTTGTGCTCCCACGTACCATCAAGTATATATTAGGAGACCACAATAGGCTATATCCTTTATCTTTAGGAAGTCGTGTCTGCCACCCTATCGATCGCAATGCACTGAACACAACATTCAGGAAGATTGACTGTCATACTGTAAAAAGTATTCTGCAGTTTTGCGATTGGTTTGGTAATCCCCTCTGTCTAGATTTCCAGACAAGTCTCTTTCATTCCTTTTCAGACTCCTTAAAAGAAAAGGTCCATCTGAGCACTTATCACTTCAGGCTCATTAAAAATCGAAGGCGAGTAGATTCATATTTTTTTTTTCTTGACTCTTTCAAATTGAAAAAACAAGTTGTGTCAAAGCATCTAAATTTTATTTTAATCGGAATAACATCACAAGCTCCCTCGTTGGTCTTTAGGTTGAGAAAAATGGAGTCTACCAACCAAGGATTTCCCCTTGGAGGAAATCCTAGTCCTTTCTCCTCCTTGGGAGATGTTAGTGCACCCCATATGGCCACATTGTCACTTCGAGGGTTGACGATTGGTTTTTCCGTATGGATTTTCTCTACCTATGTTTTTCAAAATACCGTAATTCCTGAACAGTCAAGTCAGCAACTAGATGATATTAGAGTTGCCCCCGAACCTTCTACTTCTTTTGTTTCTCCCTCTCCTTATTCCTCTTCACTTGATGAAGCTAGTAAAGCTAAATATCAAGTAACTGAGAAGAAGAAGAAGTGAAAAGAGAAGAAAGAAAAGAAGAAGAAAGAACCAAAAGCAAAAGGGGGAAACCATACATCGTCTACCGAAAATCGTCACACCACACCATCTAAACCGGAATCTCCATGTGTCATTTGCAAAGGAGACCACTATCATCGAGATTGTCCTTGCATCCCTCGGATCTTAAGGGACTGGTCTCTTTGCTTGCACAATCCAGTGTCGTCAACCTCTGATGATCATGTTGAAAGCACACCATCAAGCAGTGAAAGAGAAGTATCTGGACAGAAAAGGAATCGCAATTTTCCTTGTAAATTGCGTGAAGGCGATCACATCGTCCACCGTTGTCCCTTCCTAGACGAAGCTAAAAGAGTTTTGGATGACTGTCCTACTTCACTGCTACGGCTCCCTCCTAGATATAGGAAACTCTTTCCGAGTCCACCACTGGTTGAAAATCCGGCTGACATGCCATTTTGGTTGGCCAAAACGTCTATCATTGAAAATGAACCCTCTGAATCCATACCAGATGAAAGTCAAAAGGTTGAGAAGGCAGTTGACCCGGTCTTGCCTTCAGAAGGTTCATCTTTGAATGATACCGTCACTGAAGAGAAAGAGAATGACACCGCTCAATTTCTTTTCATAAACATAGACTCCGATGAACTTGGTGGCAGTCTACCCATTTCTTTACCTTAGGAAGGAAGTTCATCAGAGTCATATCTGACTGTCTATTCGGTCCCACCTCCAAGCAACGTAGTCGTTTCTTTCGACTGGAATTTACTAGGTAGACCTCGTTTACCAGCCAGTGTACCATTCTGAATGATTATACAGGCTTACAGAATGGTCATGGCTGGTACCATCATAGATGAAGGGGCTTCTGTGAGTATTGTTTCCTCAACTTCTTGGAAAGCGCTTGGTTCACCATCGCTTTTGCCTGAAATGAGAAATCTGACAGGCTTTGACAAAGGAACCAGTCGACCATTAGGGATCCTTCCCAATGTGCCCATTACTTTGAGAAGGAAAACCATTCGCATGAATATTATGGTAGTCCAAGGACCCATGGATTATAATCTACTCTTTGGGCGTGACTATATTTATTGCATGGGAGCCGTCGTCTCGTCACTCTATAGAGTAATGTGTTTTTGGCATGAAGGCAGAATGATCAAGCTCATAGACCAACTGTCATTCCCCGGTTCACACATTGAAAATAGTCAAATGCCATCCCTAAATGGTCTTTTCACTCTCATTGATCTCCAGTCCATCCACCTGATGAGCGCGAGTAGTTCAGGAGGATATGACTGAAACCCAGGGAGCATGCACCCTGGTCTGTTTCGGTAGGAAAACCTTGGGTATAGAGTAGGTTTCCCCTGAGGATATATGACTAGTGTGACACACCCATCCATTTAGGAAAATGGGATTAGACTGGAATAAGATTTCGTCGTCAAAGTTATGTGAGTGGAGGCGATTGTGCTACTCACCTTTGTCTATTTTGGTAGACATCGCCAAGGAAGCATTTTGTCTGCGACACAGATGGAGAGCTCTAATATGGTAACCTGGGAATTTTTCGCTATACTTGGGGGCATGCAAACCTTTTTGCATGCAAGTGAAGAGAGACCATTTATTTTTTAAATATGTAGGTCCTCTAACCCTTTAAACTCGTAAGGTTGGTTGTTTCCTAGCTTGCATAAAGAAAGGATCTAGGGCAAAGCTTTAAAAGGTGCAAGCTCCATACAAAATGGCATCTTAGATGAGATATCCTTATTATATGACTCGCACGAGTAGTTTTAACGCGAAATTCAAGCTCGTTAAAAAATAAACATAAGCAACGAGCAAATGTTTTCCCTAGAGTTTAAGCTCATTAAAAAATGAACGAATTTTCCGGTAAATAACCATTGTGAATGCATTATCATCAGCTTTTGAGCCTTGGTCGTGTTCTCATCATCACCTCCACTCTGTTTAATAGCCGATCATTTGCCTCCATTTGATTTTTTACCCTTTCGAGGAACATTTGCAAAGAGTGATTCTATTAGCCATCCTTGTGACACTGCCGTGATTAGAAAATTCCAAACCTTACCTAGAATCAGCTGTTACCTGAAATCATCACTCGTTCCTTGAAAAATGAGTCTCCTTTAAGCTCTTTTCAACTGACTCATAAAATATGAAACGATTACCGAGAAATTAGCCTCTCTGTCTCGTTAAAGTCATCGGAAGTGCTATCCCTCATCTAGATTTTAATCTTTTTGGACTTGAGGGATTATTACACAAAAAGATCGAGCGCTTGTCTTGTTCGGCTCATTAAAATTACCAAGCATTCATCCCTTTCGTATTATTTTATGCTTTTTCGGACTTAAGGGATTATATGACAAAAAATAATCTTTGGAGTTTCCTTTCTGTCCCTTTCACACTCTCTAAAATTGAAAAGGGCCGAGTTATCTTTGTCGTTAAACTCGTTAAAACCGAATAGCAACAAACTCGTCCAAATGGATGAGAACGAGTTTCACTGTCGCTAGGCTTGTTAAAATATAGTGACAGGTTCGCCCAAAGGGCGGATTATAGAAAAAGCATATGTTATCCTCCTCAAGCTTGACAAAAATAAAGAGGTACTGGTCAGCAATGACTGGGGAAAAATTGGGAAGAAAACTTGAAAAAACTTTATTAGTAGCAAGTCGCTCTTGAACATGACGCTTTCTCTCCGCATCCGAGTCGGGTTGAGTTGTTCCATTCACTGGTCATATCACCATTGGTCTGTCACATCATCCATATTTGGGCTTAATGCTACCAATCCATCGTCAGTGTCGCCGATATCTTCAAGAGAAGTCATTCAGAGAATTCACCTATGTCTCACCCACTGCAATACATTTACGCTCCATTCTTTCATGACCACCACCCTAAACCCTATATCATCAGATTTTTTTCACCTCCAAAATCATTTGCTTCGTTCCGTGTTGTAGATGTGGGATTCATTAAGGCTCTCCTACGACAGGTCACTTCTTATCGACATCAGCTCATTATCCAAGAATTCGACCTAGGTGTTGGCATTATGATACATATGTTGTACATGATGGCAACCCACTCATCTCAGATGATAAATTATAGTGTAGCAAAGTTATTTTCTGGTTCGACAGGTGCATAGATCAAAAGATGCAGTCATCGACAGGTTGCGCAGGAGAACAGTTGAAAAGGTGCGGATATGTTGACAGGTCTCCCGCACAAAAGGTGCGAACCTAAAATTCACGGACTTTCATGCAGAGAAAAGCACACGCACATGGGAAATATTATGGTTGGTTTATGGTACTAGTCCGACAATATTTGATCCTATGGTTTTGGTCTGTGGTATTGCATCCAAAAGAGTTGAACCCAAGTATTGGGTTCGTGGTATTGTTTCTCAATGGTTTTGGTCCATGGTTTTGAGTGAGGCCTAACCTATAAAAAGGAAAGGAGATCATTTGGCTAAAGACACAAGTGTTAAAAATCTTAAGAAGAGCAAGATCTGAATTTATGATAATTGGTTGGTGAGACATAGTTGAATTTGAATCAAGGAGAAACGAGAGCATTATAAGTCAGATCTACTGAAGGGTTGGGATCCCTTTGATGCATGAATAGATCTATGATTTCGACAGTCTGGGGTATGTTTCAGAACTGATAAACTGTCTAAATCTAGAGGTGCGCAGGAGCAGAAACGATGTAGTGCGGAGGTGCACAACACCAGAGAAGAAGCAGGTGCGAAGGTGCGCAAAACTAGAGAAGAAGCAGGTGCGGAGGTGCGTAGTTGAATCGACGGAGCAGGTGCAGAGGTGCACTGAACATTAGACAGTGCAGGTGTGGAGTTGCACAGACTCGTCATGGAAGAAGTGTAGATATCTGTAGGTTTCCTTTGGTGAAGTTGCAAACCTTTCTTGAAATATATTTTAGCTGTCTTTTATCTTTTTTTGTAGAGATCTGGGATTAAATTGGTGTTTGGTTACTGGTGTTATTTTCTGGTTACTGCATTCTGAGAAGTTATTTTTTTAAAGGAGATTGGGTGATGCACATGTACTGGATGTTTTGGATCCAATTTTGAAATTTATGAAATGTGGTCCCTGGAAGAAAAGAGAAGGTTGTAGCCTTCTGTAGGTCAGCACCTACATACTAGTATTTCAGCTAGTACAAGAGCTAAGGGGGTTGTAGCTCCCTTCCAGAAGAAGCTGGAAAACTAGAGAGGGTTGTAGCTCTCTGTAGGTTGAAACCTACATACTGGTAAAAGACTACACCAGTACAAAATCATTGTAAGAAGAAGTTTCTAATTGAAAGAAGATAGAGACATATTGTAGCAGTTGATTTTCACCCACATTAGGCTTCCACCTTACATCTTGTGTTCCTTGGTGTGACTGTCTATTTTGTGTTCCTACTCATTATTCTATGTTTCTCACATACAGATTAATGACAAACATCTGAAGAATAAATTAAATTATAAGTTTGGAAGGTATATGCAAGTTTCAATTGTCAGATCTGAAAATATTTGTATAAATTGATAAGAGTTTGATAATACTGATTCACGCCCCGCTCTCAGTATTATTTCCAACACTAAGAACAACCCTTTCATTACTTGTAAGCTTGCATGCCTCAATGGAAAGTTTCTCACTTTCAGCGACAGGTTTACATTAATGGCCTTCTACCGAGAGATTTTGCGTGGTGTTCGACACCAAGTCCTTTTTCACACTACGCAAATTGTACTATAGTACCTTGAGGGTGATTGTCATTATTGGTGATTCCTCTTGCGCTTGTTAACAACTTACATCATTGGCTCGCAATCAGGCGATGTCTTTCCATGTTCGACTCCAGAACATTTTTCACATGGATCGACTTGTACTCCGAGTGAAGATTGAATGAGTTTTGAAGACCTCGGATCTAGTTTCATCCATCCGGGCTGCGATATATTCAAGAATAAAAGGACATCAAATGTAAATCATTGCCAAACAGATGATCATCCAAATCAAAGGACGATGAGTTCGAATCATCAGTCTGCTACACAGACGGTTGTCTATCCTATGTACATGAAAATGAATTTATAAAGCTGATCATGGAAATTCCCACCTCAGCTAGATCATAAAAAATATTATGAAGATAATGTATGGTATTGTATCTTATTACAGGTCGCTTCCTAGCTTGAAAAAACTTCAGATCCTCATGATAAAGTATTTCACCCGGCATCAAAAGACTAACGACCTCATGCTTTAGGGGGCAACTATTATAGACATTTTTGGGCACTGCAACCCCAATCATAAATGTCCATAAACTAAGGGCTCCTAAGTCCATAAAAGTGTTGCTTCACTACCTAAAGGAACAAGGTCAGCTGATTACATCATCTCCCAGAAGTTCTCCACTAAAAACTGCTCAGAAATGGTCAAAACTAGACCATATTGAATACCCAAGGCAGAGGGTGTGATGGATATCACCTTCCCAGTGTAAAGGGTGCGATGCATACTGAATGGCCCCTCTGTAGGGCACTATGGGCGAGAATGGACAAATGGCAGAGATAGTTTGCGAGGTGGAAGATCATGGAATCTTCCAGAAGCTTCCCCTCTGACACTTGCCTCTCTGTTTTCGACCAGGGATGAGTAAGATATCATCAGTCTCCAAGTGAAATCAAGAACTATCAGAGAGGACACTAATCAAGACCCCAAAAGATAACTCACCCCCCTACAATCATCTATATATGGATGTCTCATCACAGAGATCCAAAGGCTGGAATCTTGTATCTTGTAGGGAAGTGTTGATGGTTTTCTGGTGAAACTTCATAGTGTTGGGTGATCTAAGCTTTACTTGAGGTGAAGAAGGGACTTCTTGCTACAGGATGATGTCTTGTTAGAACTATTGGTTGTAATCCTCTTGCTATTCTTGATATTAATAAAGCTATTCAAGTTTTCCTCCATATTCTTGTATGTTTGATTGTATATGCATTTGTATAGTTAATACATATATGGTCCTGTGTTATTTATGAATATAGATCTATGTTCTTTGATAGTAGTATGCTGCTTTGATTCCACAGGTGCTCTTTGAAGCTGGGGAGATGAAGAAGAAGTGGAAAAGATCTATCACGAAGGAGAGGAATCAAGTAAGGAACCAAGTGCAAGACTAAGGTTGGTTTCCTTTGTTCCACTCTTATCTATTTTCATAAGGGAAAACGAAAGTAGTCTTTACTTGTTTGTTTCTAAGATAGCTACCAGTCTTAGTAGGAATAACAACTCCGAGTGGGCACTATTCCTGGTAATAGTAGCACATTGAATTTTTTATGAAAATTATTGATGTTAGCTTCTAGATTATGACACTTATTTTCTAATTTCAGCATTAAATTTATCTTGGTAAGTATCCTCATGACTTCTAGAATGGTTTCATTCTTATTTTCAGTCTCATAATCATCAAGCTCTTCTTTCATTTTATAATTTAATATCCTGATTATTGGTTTTGCATCTCCAAGTTTTTGACGTAGGACCTTCTTTACTTCTGCGATTCCTTATTTTTATTTCTCCAGTAATTGTTCTTATTCAAAAATGATTTCCATTGAACGCCACAACTGAGTTATGGATTCATTGATATCTAGCCAGATATTTTCTTTGGCTTGTCAAATATTTTGAGCAATAATAGACTCATTTTCAAGGGTCACTATTAACTATGTCAACCTATGACTCTTATGTAATTTTGATAAGTAAGCATTATCAGTTTTTATTTTATTCTCGTGAAGACTGTTAAGTTGAGCTTTTAACTTTTCTATCTCTTGACCCTTTAATGATAAATCTCTCATAGCTTTAGCTAAATTAGCAAACTATGTTTCTACTATAATGGTTGCTGCAATTGAAGTTCATACTATTGAAGTACCTGCAATGGAAATTCCTTCTATGGGAATAATTGTTGATACATTAGCTTGTTTTTATTTTTCTTTTAATAAAGTCTCCAACTCAGTCTCCATCTTCTGTGTTTGCAGATTCTATTCAACTATGATCTTGAACATGTTTTCTTTCTCCTTTTCCAATTCACTAACCTCTTTAGTTTATGGATCCTTTATAGTACGAATTTTAAGTTTCTCCCCTTATGCTAAGATATCAACATTTTTTCTCTTGACCATTTCTTCAACTACATTCAAATGTCTAGGATCATATTATAGCTTAATCACTAGATCTTCTAAAGATTTAATCTTAGTATCCTTAGCCAAAGATGACATTTTTTCCAACTTTAAATATTACTGAATATTATTTAATGAAACTTGCATCTTGGATGCTTCCATAATTGAGCTAGTCAAAGTGGAATAAATCATTTCTCCAACCCGCTTTTGTAAATCCATCTGGTCAATAACATGAACTTGTTTAGTCTCAAAAGAAAAGTAGATTTCTTATAATCTTCTATAGTCCTACACAATGGAACTTTAGGTTCAAGGAGGGCCATCTGAAATTTTCCTTTCTCAGTATTGAGTCTAGAAAGAAGTCTGTGTTGAGAAGTTGAAGTTTCCTTCCAAAATTCAGAATAAGTAGTGGACTTTAATGCTTCAATTTTTATTTTCATTTCCCTATAACTGGTGAAAATACTTAGTTATGCTCCACTCTGAGTTGGCTCTTGTATTTGAGATGTTTCTAATGCACTTTGAGAAACTGAGGATAGAGGAGAACTTGAGAAAATATTGTCATTTATTGGAAAAGTTGTAGCATGAGGACCTGTCAGTACCAATGTTGTTTGTTCTAGTCAACTTTCTTACTGGAATTATTCTTCAAGAGGATTAGTTTTCATTATTTTATTAAACATTATGAAATCTATCCCTTGACCCTCTGAAACAAAAGGGGAAAAAATTTCCCTTACTCCCTTAGCCTGCTTCTCTTCTCGAACTAGAGCCTGTGATGTTGTTGAAAAGAAAACATGCCCTTCTACTTCTTGCAACGTATTTTCTTCCCATTCTTCTTCATTCATGCATTGTTCTATTTCTGGTATGGGTGAATGTGCATATGGTGTAGTTTATTGTTCTACCATTAGCTTATATATAATCTACAAGGGATCACAAGACCAAGTAAAGCTTAATTTCAACTTCATGTATTTCAAGAGAAGGTCCGCCTCCTTCATTGTTGTTGTGGTGTCACAAATGAATGGTCCAATATATACTTTTAACTTAAATTAAGACTTCTTGTTAGCTGATACAAAATGCAACTCATCCATGTTCATGATCTTTCTAATATATTCTAATGCAAAAATTTTGATTGGGACAAACATTGGCACTTTGTATGGAGGAAGCTCACATCTAATCTCCACTTCTTGTTTGCTCACTAGGATGAAGGATTCTTTTGATTTAAGGTAAAATCCTATGAACAATATCACTACCGAGAAAGCACAAATCCATATGTATAAATTGATTTACATAATCACTAAAAGAAGATTCATTAGTGTTATTCCTCACCAAGGAAGTCCAATGAATTATAGACTAAGGATTTCCCTTTTTATCTAGCTTTTGTAATGGAAAGTAAAAAAATTTTGCTTGATAAAACAATAAAAAGTATACAAGAAATAATTTGTATTGGAAGGATCCTTCAGTAGAAAACTTTAGAATTTGGTCATGAATAGCTTCTGCCAAAAAGTGACTGGAATTGAACATAAGTGATGGTTTATCACCAACTCAAAACAATGATAATGATCCTAAAATGAACTCATTGACCCATTGATTGGTTGGATAACCTAATAAACATTAAACCATTGAAATAACCTATCTAGTCATCTTTGGAAACATTGAGAAAGGTTATAGTGGACTTGTTCATGGCAATTTTGCATTTTCAGGTAACAATATTTCAAAAAATTTGGCTTTCTGAGGCAAAGTAAGTTTCTGATAGATTTCCATGAGATAATATATGTAAAAATGATGCATAGGGCCTAAGGTTTTGATTTGAAGAATTTGGCATATTGACTCAAGGGATATTGTAAACAATATATCATTGTTTTGGGAAATAATAGATCTATAACTTGGGATATACCCAAAGTGACAACAAGTTACAAACTCAGGAAAGGAATGAGTCTGAGGGGAAATGAATTGATGTAGGAGAGAGTACCATATACTAAATTCATCACTAGAATCTAAGAATATTTTTTTAGCCTAGTTGTGAAGTTCATAGAGGTTAAACTCACATTGGGTTTCATAAATCTTGTATTACTAGTGAACAAAGGGTAGTTTGTTTAAATCTATAACATGGGGTAGTAATGGGTTTTCTGTCACTATTTTTTACTTTCATTTAGACCAAGACATACTGAAAGATGAAATTTAATGTAAAAAAGTCATTTACTAGGCAATTGCTTGGTTGGTGCAGTGGGAGATGTTGTACGCTGATACTGCATGGACTAGTTTATTACAAGAGTTCAACACTTTATCCTTTGATCTACGAAGTATTCATAGAAGTTTCTTCAAAATATTTTGATTAAAAAAATCAATAGTCATTTACAAAATATATTTTGAAACTAATTGAAAAAATAGAACTAGAAAATAGAAAGCATGAAGTCCTTGGATATCTTGTTTAAAATTTGAGGCTTATTCTGATGACTGAGGCTGTAAATTTGTTATTTTGTTTTTTTCTTAGCTATCTATCCCTTTGCTCCTACAAGCTTGCACCTTGTTTCTGAAAATTTGTTGCATGCTGCTAAAAAATTATTGAGTTATCAATCAATGATCTAGCATATATTTTCCGATCTGCCTGCATTAAGAAGGGAAAAATTTATCAATTTCTTGTAAGTCTTGTCCACTTCAATGTATTTCTAAAATTTGTGCTTGAATATGAACAAGTGTTTAATATCATGCTCGATTAGTAAATGAAAACTCAATACTTTAATAAAAACCTTTCATGTAATGGTTCCCTTGATCTTAGTAAATTTGAATTTATCTACATCTATAAAATTCCATTTATGTTGGTATCATTTAAGAAGAACTAGTTTGACTCCTATCACTCTGAAATCTGGAAGTCCTTTCTTATTTTTTTACAAAACTTATTGATGTTAGCTTCTCGATTATAACGCTTCTTTTCTAATTTCATAATTAAATTTCTCTTGGTAAGTATCCTCTTGACTTCCAGAATGGTCTCAGTCCTATATTAATCTCATAATATTCAATCTCTTCCCTTGTTTTAGAATTTAAAATCCTCATTATTTTTATTACATCTCCTAGTTTATGACCCATGTTCTTCTTCAGTTCTGATATTACTTCTTTTTTATTTCTCTAATAAATGTTCTTGTTCAAAAGTGATTTCTATTGAAGCCCACAACTGCTTTATGGATTCATTGGTATCTAACCAGATATTCTTGTTGGTTTGTACAATATTTTGAGAAATAGTAGACTCATTTTCAATGGCCACTATTCTCTAAGTCTACCTATGACTCTTCTGTAATTCTAACAAATAAGCATTGTCAGTTTTGATTTTATACTCCTGAAGATTGTTAAGTTGAGCCCCTAACTTTTCAATCTCTTAACCTTTTAACGATAAATCTCCCATAGATTAAGCTAAATAAACTCCTGAATCAGTGGACTGTGTTTTTGTTGTAATGGTCACTGCAAAAGAAGTTCATGTTGTTGAAGTAAATGCAATGGAACTTGTTTCTATGGGAATAGTTGTTGATACATTAGCTTGTTTTTGTTTATCTTTTACAAATGTCTTCAACTCGATCTACATCTTCTCTATTCGTCGATTATGTTCAACTATGATCTTGAACATATTTTATTTCTCCTTTTCCAATTCACCAACCTCTTTAGTTTGTGCATCCTCTATAATAGGAAGTTTAAGTTGTTTCCTTAATGCTCACTTGTCGACATTTTTTTCCCCTGATCATTTTTTTAGCTTCCTTCACATCACTAGGATCACATCATAGCTTAATCACTTGATATTCTAAATATTTAACCTTAGTATCCTTAGCTAAAGATTATATTTCTTACAAATTTAACTATTACTGAATAGTATTTAAGGAAACTTGTAGCTTTGATGCTTCCATAGTTGAGCTAGCCAAAGTGTAATAAATCATTTCCCCAGCTTTCTTGTTTAACTCAATCTGGTCAAATGCATGAATTTGTTTAGTATCAAAAGAAAAAATAGATTCCTTATAATCTTTTGGAGTCTTAGGGAATGGATCCTTAGGATCCAGGATGGCCATCTGAAATTTTCCTTTCTCAATATCAGTTACAAAAAGAAGTGTGTGTTGAGAAGCTAAACTTTCCTTCAAAAATTCAGAATAGGTAGTGCCCTTAATTACTTCATTTTTATTTTAATCTCCATATATCTGGAAAAATACTTTTTCTTTTTGCACTCTAGGTTGGCTCTTATGTCTGAGATGTTTCTAATGCAGTTTGAGAAAGTAAGGATACAAGAGAATTGGTGAAAATGTCCTCAATTCTTGAAAAATTTATAGCATGAGGACCTGTCACTGCTAATGTTTTTTTACATGTGAACTTTCTTCCTAAATTGTTCTTCAAGAGGATTAGTTTTCCCTATTTTATTAAACATTATGAAAGTTGTCTCTTGAACTTCTAAAACAGACGGGGAAACACTCTCCCTTACTCTCTTAGCTTTCTTCTCTTGTGGAACTAGAGTCTGTGATGTTATTGATACGAAAGCATGTTCTTCTTCTTCCTCCAATGTATTATATTGTCATTCTTCTTGATTCATGTATTGTTCTATTTTTGGTCTAGGTGTGTGTGCAGAAGGTGGATGTTTATGTTCTACCCTTAGCTTAGAGATAATCCCTCAGGGATTATAAGACTAGGTGAACCTCAATTCAAACTTCATATGTTTGAAGGGAAGGTCTGCCTCCTTCATTATTTCTCTGGTGTTACAAATGAATGTTACAATCTGTACTTTCAACTTAAATTGAGACTTACTTTTAGTTGACACTAGATTCATTTCATCCATGTTCATCATCTGTCTAATATATTCTAATGAAAAAATTATGATTGGCACAAAATTTGGTAGTTCATATGGAGGAAGCTCACATCCATATATTTTGATTTCTATGTAATTTGGATATAAATACCAATCTTCACTTCTTGTTTGCTCACTAAGATGAAGGATTATTTTTTATTTCAGTTGAAACCATAGGAATAATATCACTACTAAGAAAGCACAAATCCATATGTATAATTTGATTTACATAATCACTCAAAGAAAAATCATTAGTGTTCTTCCTTGCCAAGGAAGTCTAATGAATTATAGATTGATAATTTCCCTGTTCATCCAGATTTTGTAATAGAAACTTAAACTTGTTTGAATTTGATTTACATAATCACTCAAAGAAAAATCATTAGTGTTCTTCCTCGCCATGCAAGTCTAATGAATTATATATTGATAATTTCCCTATTCATCTAGATTTTGTAATAGAAACTTAAATTTGTTTGATTTTTAAAACATGAACAAGTACACAAGAATTGATTTGTATTTGAAGGCTTCCTTAGTAGAAAACTTTAGAAACTGATCACGAATAGATTCTCCCAAACATTCCCTATCATTGAACATAAGTGATGGTTTATCACCTACTGAAAACACTGATAAAAATCCTTGAACGACTTCATCGACCCACTGATTAGTTGGATAACCTAATATAGATGGAACCATTGAAATAACCTATCTAGTGATCTTTGGAAGCAATGAGGAATGGTATGTTGGACTTTCTCTTGGAAATTCTGCATTTTCAAGTAAAAATATTTCAAAAATTTTGGCTCTCTAAGAAAAAGTAATTTTATGATAGATTTCCATGAGAGAATCTATAGAAAAAGGATGCAGAGGAGTTGAGGGCTTAATTTGAAGCATTTTTCATATTGAATTAGGGGAAATTATAAACACGCTATGATTGTTTTGGGCCATAATAGCTCTCTAGCTTGGGATATACCTAAAGTTACATGAGGTTACAAATTTAGGAAAGGAATGAATCTGAGGGAAAATTAATTGAGGCAGGAGGGAGTTGCATAAACTTAATTCATCGCCACCATATAAGAATTTATGTTTAGCCCACTTGTGAAGTTCATAGACATCAAACTAACATTAGGTTTCTGAAATCTTGTATTGCTGCTCAACAAATGGAAGTTTATCTAAATTTATAATAGGGGCGATAATGACTTTTCTAAAACTACTTTTGACTTTCCTTTAGAAGATGACACTCTGAAAGAAGAAATTTGATGTAAATAGGTTGTTTGCTGAGCAAATGGCTGGTTGGTGGAGTGGCAAATGTTGTACACTGATACTGCTTGTAATGAGCCTGTGTAGTTCCAAAATGAAATGAATAAAAGGAATGAGGAAAACACATTGCCATTAATTTATTTTAGAGGCTTAACCATTTGGGCAATGGACATTGATGGGAGAGGGGATTTTAAACATAACAATCAAATAGTATAACAATTAAATGATTTGGAGTGAATGACAAGTTTACATATGGTGTGAGCAGAGTTGTACTCGGTCATTGGCAGGATCATAGTGAATGAGTGACGAGTTTTGGGGGGTAGGGGGTTTACAATTTTGGAGACAGGGGTCAGAAATCATCATGAGGGAAACACATCAGTAGAGGTGGGATTCAAAAATAATATTTTCAAACCCCCCCTCTTTGTTAAATGTCAGAAGTATTGGGGGGTGGTCCGAAATGTTTCCCCATCCATTGACAAGATATAAATAGGTTACAAAAGGCACTATGCAAATTTTTCCTTCTGTGAGTATTGTGTACAAATTTCCCTCTATTTGGCCTGAATAGGGCATTGCACGTTCTCAAGGATGAAGTTCAACCCTTGGCAAATTGAACTACGCAATTGCATAGTCACTAGGCATTTTCCCATGACCTATCAATTAGTGCCATTCCACTTCATCAATATAAATTCTCTACCTTAGGGTAGGGTTTTATCAGACTAATGTTGTCTTGTCATGAGTGGATTGTAGATACAAGAATTCTACTATGCTATGGCAAGATGTTGAAGAAGGAGGTGAAGAAGGAGGACATGCTAGATGATTCTCAAGGGGATGTAGAGAAAAGATAATCATCATATCAGAAAATTAAGGAACCCTAAGGTATGATACAAGATAGGAGATAAGGACCACATGAAGAATCCATCTAATTCACAACCCTTTGGAGTGTAGGTATGAAAAACAAAGAAGATATTTCATGAAGTTGAAATGCACCTCTTAGTGTAGTATTAAGGGAACCTTAACATTGCCATATGATTATGTCTTCAATAACATCTATGCTCGCAAAGATTGAAAGTCGTTCCATGTGTTTCCGCTAAGTGTTTGATTCCCTTTCGCAAGATAGGCGAGATGTCATATTTTTGCATGTTGGTTGTCACACTTTATGCATAAGATCATTTTGGTGGTTCCAAGGACTCAAATTTGTGTTTATGAGTTTTCCTAACCATGTAAACACCTGCCACATTCAATCACAAATTTTTGAGCATTGTCAAACAAGTACTGTCAGGATCTTCATAATGTCTATCTTACATGTCGCACTTGTCGTAGTTGGTCTTGAAGCGGTCACACAGAAGAAAAAAAATTGTTCATGTTTCATGGGTGATCAATGTTGTTGAGTTATAAAGTATTCTAAGTGTTAGGACATAGTGGAAGCTTCATCAATTCACATGTCAGTCTTAGTGGTGCAACATTTGGCCTTTTTAGAAGAAGCTCCCTGACCATTTGACTTGGCATCATCCAGCCAGCCTGGACTATGCATTGTGCAGTTCTAGTCAACAAGCTATGACCTTCACCCTTGGATCTACGAAATGCACAGTTACTGTCCCGCCAACTGCTGCATTGCGCAATTCCTGAGTTGAAGACCCAAACTTCCCTTCGATAATTGCACAATATTTTCAGTCAGCCTTCCCTTCCAGGACTGCATAGAGGCCACCTTTAGTAGTCCATCCCTCATCTTGACCCACCGTCTCCAAGAATTGTGTGAACTTTAGTCATACTTCCTCTCCCGAACTATGCAGAAAACTTTCATAGTGCCCCTTCCTTCAGCCAGAATCACTATCTCTCGAAACTATGCAGGAACTATCCCTCATCTTAGCTTGGACTAAAAATTTCATAGCTTCAACCCTCAAGCCTCAGTCCTGGCTACTGGGACTATACAATCTGCAGTCACTGAGTCTCCCTCGTTAACCTACAAATCAATCTTGGCTCAATATTTTAGGTTGAATGCACCATCTTAGGCTAAGAGGTTTTTAGGATGATGTAATCTCCTCATGAGTGAATTGTAGATGCTGAAACTTGGTAGGATGATGAAGAATACGATGATGGTGGAAGACATGCAAATGACATTATTGTAGCTAAGCATGCAAGTTGATGCATCAAGGAAACCAAAGGGACACCAACTCGTGAGCACAACCGAAGACTTGAGATCATTGAATATTCTTGTCACCAAGCCATGAGGAGGTGGAAGAAAAGAGTATGCACAAGAATACATCACTCACAATAGTAGCAATGGCCTCACACTACCTTACATGAAAGTAGTTTACATTAGCAAAGTCATGTCATGTCTTGTCATCAGTTGTCATATTTACATCATCATTGTGAACCATGTATATTATATCCAAATGTATTGTAAAGTGGAAGTCCAAAGGACACACATGGATATGGAGAGTCATGTAATTTGAAAATTCATAGGAAGTTGAATAGTCATGAGGGTAGTCAAAGAGTCACCATGGGGAAGCATCACCCCTTGGTTATATATACCCACTCATTGTATGAGCAAAGCAATTTTCACCTTGGCTCCTCCTATAAGGCATTAAAGAGATCATCTAGTTCTTTGAGGATGAAGGAGTGGCTTCAATGTCCCATTATTGGGGCTAGTGATGTGCATTGTAAACATGTGCCTTGGAAATTTTTCTTAATAAAACAAGCCTTTTAAGGTCAAAAAATTCTTCACACATGGACTATGAATGCTTTCAAGACTATTATGTGGGTGTTTGTATTTAATGTTTTATTTCACATGTACTATTTCAGTTATTTTTGTGCTTATCTTATTGAGAATGTGTTGTAATGGTTGTTATCATTGTCCCATCCTTGTGAAATATTCCACAGGATACTAGACAAATCTTTGCTTGATGTTGTTTATAATGACTATCACATCCATTGTGGACTATTACGCTCGATGTTAGAGAATTTTTTTTGGTTCTTTTATTGCTCTTCCTCGGTGGTAATATTACCTCTTACTTATAGGCTCACTTTTATCCTCCTTTTACAGTAGAAGAACCTTGACACAATTGCAACTGCTCGGTCACCAGGCACACCTACCTTGCTTTTCAAAGACACCATTGCACCATTGTCTTGTGTTGACAGCTAGAGCCAAGGGAAATCTTTAAGGATTTGGAAATTGGGTCTTTATACTAGATGGGACTCCTACACGAAATGGTGTGAGGTCTAATCGGGAGTTCGTATTGGGGATATCCCCTTTGGTTTATGGATTTCCAATGCCATCAATGAAATAGTGTTATAAGGAGGGCTAGATGACAAATTGTGCCCATTGAATCTAGTTTGAATCTTTTATTTAAAATTTATTTTTCCCAAATAATAATCAAAGGATGTTTTTCTAAGGAGCTTAATTGTGCCATCTGTGCAGAAGTTATTCATAACTTATCTCAATTTAAGTTTGATGGTAAGGGTGAATCAAAATTTCATAAAAATCTATTTCAAGTTGCCCCTCTTTGTGTTTCTCACAGAATAGGTTCCAAAGAAATCATGGCTGGATTAGTCATCCTCACATTTAAACGTCGTGTTAATCAATGGTGTCATACATTATCCACTTCTTCTATCCATCCATTCGACCAACCTTCGAAGAAGCTTCATAAAGAATTTGATATGTATAACTATTGAGATATTTCTGGAAGAATCAATCTTTTAAGAATGAAGCCTAATGAATTAGTTGAGGATTTTTTGATCGATTCCTTCACCTATGTTATGAAATTCCTAGAATACATTTGAACTCAGATTTCTTGAGACAAGATTTTGAGCACTTCGTTATTACCTCTTCATATGGTGAACCTAAATCTCCTCATTTGTTTTCTTCCCCAAATCTTGCGAATCATTAGGAACCTAAAATTTTAGAGGAGGGTCTTAGTGATCCTTTTGTTCTTTCTACTCCTCCCTTTCCAGTCCCAATGCAGGTTCCTCTTTGTGGTGGTTGTAAGATTGGGAAACTTTTGAATCAAATATCCATTCCATCTTCTCATTCTTCTTCCACTTCAGATGATTCAGATTCAACAGAGGAAAGTCTAGAATGGCTCATGAAGCCTAAAATGACAGCTGACTCCTCTATTTTGTAAGATGTTGTCACTGTTCACAGCTCTAGTCTCAAGGATAATCCAAATTTTTGTTATCCTCTATCATCTACTATCTTGACTCTTTGTACCATGATCCACCTGGTCAATATACTCCACTTAGTTCTTCACATTATCTTGATTCTCAAGATGTTGGATCAAATTGTGATCAGGTACAAAGCAATCACATTACATAGGTAGAGGTGAAGAAAGGTGAAGATGATTTCAATATTTCCTCCCTTTTTTAGAATGTTCCATGTCAAGATATTATTTTTCCATTCTTGAATTATTCTCAATCTGCTAATATTAGTAGAGAATCCAATGCAATCAAATTTTTCAATGAACCCCCAACCTTGGGCAATGACCATTCCAATGATGATAACTCTATTTCCACATGTCATGATGAATTCCCAAGCTCATCATATTATCTTTCAGTTTCTCATGAAGATTTTAATTTAGATCTAGAATCTACTTCGGTCAAAGAAGATGTTCATATCAAAACTTCCTCTTCACCTGACACTACAACAAAGCCCTATGATTATTGCCCATTTTTTCTTTCTTTTCTGTGCCTAGAGCACAGTTTTCATTCTATTTGTGTCCATTTATCAAATAGGGTGTAAAAATCGACACACAGTTTGCATCGAGTTTTGCATCTAGTCTTACACCAAGTTTAGCACCAAGTATAGTAATACATTTTGCACCAAGTTTTACACCAGGTTTTAAGCTAGGTTTTATGCCAAATTTTGTGCCATCCTTTGCACCATGTTTTGCACCTAATTATATTTCACCAACATTTGCATCCTCTATTACATCCACTTTCTGTGGCTACACTTCCATGAACTTTTGCATCCTCTATTGCATCATTTTTTAAATCATTCTTTGCATCCATTTTTCCATCATTTTTTGCATCCCCTTTGTGCCAAGTTTGGCATCGAGTTTTGTGTCTAGTTTTGCATCTAATTTTGTATCTAATTTTGCTACATCCACTTTTTCATCTAGTTTTGCATCCATATTTACATGTTTTTTTTCATTTGTTACTGTGTCTACTATTGCATCGAATTTTCTTGTGCCATAATTTGCACTTAGATTGCCACCTCACTTTGCACCCATTTTTGCTTCTAATTTTTCATCCACGCTTGCATCCTCATATGCATCTAGGTTTTCATCGAAATTTACATCTATTTTTGCATCCCTTTCTGTATCCACTTTGGTGTCAAGATTTGCATTATGTTTTGTGTCTCATACTGCATCTACCTTTTCATCAAATTTTGTTGTGTCAACTTTTGCATCCCATTTTACATCCATTTTTGCACCCATGTTTACATGCACTTTTCCATCCCTTTTTGAATCTTATTTTGCATCTTCATTTTCTTCTTTTCTTGCATCTATCATTACAATCACTTTTGTTGTGCCATAGTTTTTTCCATGTTTTTTACTTGCTTTTGTACCCATGTTTTCTTTCAATTTTGCATCCATCTTCGAATCTTCTTTTGCATCAAATATTACATCTATTTTTGCATCCATTTTTGTTTTCGGTTTCATGTCTCATTTTGTATCTTCTTTTGCGTCTACTTCCATTTCCTCCATATTTTTCATCGAATATTCTTTCTCTTGTTGCACCCATGTTTGCATCCACTTTTACATCTCTTATTGCATCTTTCCTTCCATCTATGTTTGCATATTTTTTTTGTGTTTGTTGTTACAACCACTTTCTCATGCACTTTTCCTGTGCCACAATTTATGCCGTATCTTGTGCCTACCATTGCAACCCACATTTTTTTCTACTTTTTCATCCACATTTACATCCTCTTTTCTGTCCAAGTTTGCATCAAATATTGTTTATGTTTTTCTTATCCCATTTTACATCTACTTTTACATCCACTTCTGATGCATCCAATTTTGCATCTAATTTTGTGTGCGCTATTGCATGCATGTTTGTCCATATTTACATCCCCTTTTGCATCCAAGTTTGCATTATTATTTGTTTTCGTTGTTGTATCAAAATTTGTTATTTTTATTTGTACTATTGCACCCATGTTTTCTTCCACTTTTGCATCCACGTTTGAATCCTATTTTGTGTTGAAGTTTGCATAAACTATTGCATGTACTTTTTTGTCCACTTTTGTGTCAAGTTTTGTCTCTTGTTTTGTATCTACTTATGTTTTTTCCACTCTTCACCCAATTTTATGTCTATTGTTGCCTCCATTTTTTTTGTTCACTTTTGCATCCCTTTTCCAATACTCATCATACTTTTTTCATTGATAATATTTTTTATGACATTTAAAATTGGATAATTATGAATAGCTGATGACAATGTCAATAATTATGATGATCATGATAATGAATATGATGAAAATGACATGAATTGTGATTATGGTGATAATGATAGTCATCATAAAGATGATGGAGGTTACAATTCCAATGATGATGATGATGCTAATGACCTAGGCTAGTCTTCCCAATTTCTAAATGCTTTCATGGTCATAATAATAATCATTATCTTTGGTGTCATGTTCCAAGTCATCATCATCTGATCATGATTATCATTATTTTCATCTTGGTCATCATCAACAACAATAATGGGATGAATGATGATGATGATGTCCATGACGATGATTAGAAAAATGATGATAAAAATTACATTAATTATGATGATGTGGATGATGAAAGTTATAATAATTATGATAATGGTAGTGATGTTGATGATCATCAATCATCTCTCAAAAATAAAGTTGTTGTTTTTCTTGCATATATCATGTGTCCTAATGACCCTTTCATATCACTCGTAATATTTTTTTGGGTTGATGATATTTCTTACGACACCTATAACTAAGAACAATTGAAGACAATGTTCATAATGATGATGATGATGACGACGACATGAATGGTGATTATGATGATAACGCAATGATGAAAATAATGTTTACAATGATGGTGGTGATAACGATGATAATGAAGACGACGACAATGATTATGATGATGACATTGACCTTACAGTCATGGATTCATCAACTTACTAGTTTCAATATCATATTTTCATACATATTACTATATACTTTTTACATTTTATGTCTCTCTTGGGATATTTTCCCCTTCTCAATAATATCTATTAGATTTTCCATATAAATGAGATAGAGTTAGAGGGTCACCTGATCTGTAGATTGCCCATTTATTATGAGATTCAAGGGATGTTTTATTGTCCTTATCAAGATTTGGAAGGATCATTTTTACTTTCTTTCAATACATGTCTAATTGTATCTTTGAGGGAGGTCCTTGGATTTAGATAATTATATAAGGCCTTATGTGGCCTTCCCCTTTTAAATTATTCCAGGGGGATCACCTCCTTCCATGTTTTCTTTCCTACATAGGGCCAAAATTGACAAACCAAGATTTAAACTTCTTCAACTATAAAATTGGTGATGCATCATACCTCTTCTTGACCCCCTTAATAGCACATCTTTCTTTAGAGAGACTTTTGAGGATTACCCATCATATTTGTAGGTTGGATGTAATAGGACGCATTACCCATATTTATTCATAGAGAATTTTGAGGATTACCCATTATATTTCTAGGTTGGATGTAATAGGACATATTACCCTACTTCATGATGAGAGACCAAGTGTTAGAAGAAAAGGATTGATTTATCTTAACTTGATAATTAATTGTGAATTTCTTTTGGATTCTTATTACTTAGATTATCTTCTCCATCAAGTAAATACATAAAAATGGAAAACGTAAAGATCACAAGGAAACAAAGAATACCACAAATTAGGCTCTGATCGAGGGAAAAACCCCATAACGAGGAAAACCCAAAAAATACATCTCTTATAAAATTAGATCAAATGATATATACAAGACCCAAGACTAAGACCAAGATTGCCACAGATGTCCAAGTGAGCCCTACTCCAAGTCTTCTCCAACCAAGTCAAATTGAACGAAATTTAGCGTTAATTAAAGACTCTAAAATAATGTCAAATAATAGAGCTTTTGAAGTTGTAGTGAAGGATGAATTTCAGACCTATAGTTTTCAGAGAGTAGCGACAAAATATTCACATGTGTATGTAGAAACAGGGTAGAAAAGTCATATTTTATCTATCCTTTAATTCTAGTTGTATTTTATTCTTGTTTGGTACAAGAAACAATTTTTTGGGATGATAAGTGATTGGTATTCTATGTGACCAATTTGACTGATATATATACCTATTCAATAGGGTCAAATAGCTACCTCTTATGGTGACTTGGTCAAGGAGGGCTGACTTCGTCTTGTGTTGATTCTTTGACTAAAAAAAAAATGCTCTTCTTTTTCTTTCAAAAGCCCAAATGGGACTTGACTAAAATATATTTTTCTTGACTCAAAATAATTTATTTTGGACTCTGTAAGCATGAAGAACATTCTTTGACCAAAATGAAATAATAATAATGATTATAATAATAAATATTAATGATAAAAATTACATTTTATTGCATTATGAAGACCAAAAATGGATACATTTTCAACACTCCCTCTGAACTAGGGAGGTACTCATAATGAGACAAAAATGTACTCTCAAGTTGAAATATTCTTATAAGAAGGGATCTTGATTGATTAGCATCAACGATGATTTACATCATTATAGCCAACATTGTGAAAATAGAATGGCCTTCACTAACAAGTTCTATCTCTCCATTAAATTAGAGCACAATGTTGGTAGGCATAAATTTGGACACCTCTGCCACAATAGGCACTTACCCAACAAGGATGCTCAACAGGTATGTCCTCATAGGATCATTTCCTAAACCACTGTCATAATATTGGACACCAAGAAATTTCGATCCTCATGACTATTATCATCTTGGATTAACATACTTGACTTATGGCAGTTAGTACTAGTCAAAATACAAATTCTAAAATAATATTGGTTCCAAATGTTTATCCTATCCACCATTCTCCCTATTGGTGTCTTTACTAGGCTTACAACTATTAGTCCTGGAATAGTAAATGACACATGGATAATATGGTGTCCACCCTCACTCCCTCTCAACTACAGAGGAGATATCCACAACCATAAGCTTTTCTCAATAATTCCCATCATTTTCATAGAGAATAACATCATTAATTTGTTTTCATTGCATGATGCCTTTATGATTAAGCATCCAAAAATTTGTGGTAAGATAGTTCCCCCTTTTCCATTTGTGATAAAAGAGAATAAAAAAGTGAAAGCCAAAATCATTAAAGATACACTAGAATGATTTATCTAAGTCTAGTGTCTAAGGTGGAAGTAAAAATTCATGTATATGTTATATCTATGAGTTGTGCCAAAATTATGAAAACCTCATTCCCTAAGTCCTATATATAAGAAAAAGAAAAAGAAAGAAAAATAAGGCCCAATGAACGGTAACTCATGTATTCACTCCCTCAGAAAACACATGAATATATACACTACTAGTCATATTTGATCACATTTTTGTAATGGTGAAATCATGAAGTCCTCTTTCCCCTTGCATTTTCACTTCATCATTTAAGCACCTAATTGAGGATCTATGTAATGTTTGTTTCCTAAGAGTTTCATGTCTACTCTTCATTTGCATATGCCAAACTATGATAAATTTATGTGATGGAGTGAAATAATTAGGTTTGTTGAGTTATTAGAACATTGTATTAAGTTAGTCACCAAACAGACATGTATGACATCTCATTGATCCACATGTATAATTCTTGCAGAAACTCCAATAGATCCAGAATTCTAGTTAAATTAAACACAAGTAATTTGTTGACATTCAAGAGAGGAGGGAAAGGATTTTATGCATAAAATAATGTATTGAATTAATTAACAATAGCAATACATGAGCAACCAAACCTCTAATCCCAAAGGGAGGTGGTTATATAGAAATTGCCAAATCTAGAAAACTAGGAAAACACTAGTAAAAAACTAGAAAAGGCTAAGAAAAGCTAAAGGGAGGCCTAAAATAGCAAAAATGACTCAAGACAACCTATGCCAACTATCAGCCACGAGAAAATCATGAGGAGGGGCACATTTACCAAGGAAGGAAACTTTAAAACATGCTAAAATGGTTTGGGGAACCAATTCCCTTGATTTAAGGCATAATCTTCATGTGGGGCGCCAATCCTCAAATAACTCAAGTGAATGAGGTGTGGTTAGTTGTGAAAATGAACTTAGGTGTTTAAATGGTTCAGGAATGTCGTTGGACCAATATTTCCATAATATTAAGCCTTTAATGGAAAAATACAAGGGAAAGTTGCTCCACCAAGCTAGTTTAGTAAAAACCAAGTGTGAACATGATTTTTAGTGCATGAGGCTAAGTCAAGGATAATTAGGCTAAAAAATAAATGTAGATGTTAGTATTATATTCCAACACCCCCCCTTTATCCTAAATCACTTATCTAAATTGAGTCCTGGCCAAGATGCCATGTTAGGTACTCAGGTACAATAAATAAAAGATCCTCATAAGATGAAGAAAGAGGGAAAACCTCGTGGGAACACACCCCCCCCCCCCCCCCCATCCCCCAAAAAAAAGAGGAAAAAGGGGCTGAGTGGCCAGAAGGGCCTACTCAGCTGTCTTCACCACTCCAAGCATAGCTCTCAGTTCTGAAAACTTCTTTTCAATGAATGACTTGGTGAAGATGTCTCCAACTCGCTGCTCTATGGGGCAATACTACAATGGTATGACTCGGTCATGGATCAACTTGTGGATGTAATGCATGTGAATATCGATGTTCTTGGTCCTCTACCTCTAAAATCGATCAATAAATATCTGAATGGACACTTAATTGTCATAAAATGTGACAGTTGGAAGTGGATACTGAATACCAAACTCAGAGAGAAGTCCCTACAACCAAACAACTTGTGTAGTTGCATTCGCTGCACCTCTATATTGTGCCTCGATTATATATAAACCAATCATGGATTGCCTCTTGCTAGACCGGTAAAAAGGCCATAAACCAAAGTTGAAAACATAACTAGAGGTGGACTTGTAGTCTGTACCGTCGCCAACCCAATTAGAATCTGTGTACCTAATCAGTGGAAGTGGGCAATCTGTAGCATAAAAGACACCATAACTGGAAGTACCTTTCACATGCCTAAGGATTCTCTTTGTAACTTTCCATTGAAGCTCATGGGGATCCTACGTATATCTTGAACAAAATCCTACTATAAAAGATATATCAGGTCGAGTGTGACTAACATAGAACAAAATCCCAACCAACTGTCGATATAGTGTACTGTCCACCAAAGGTGTAGTACCTGCATCCTCAAAGCTGATCCCCCGAAAGAAAGGGAGATGCTACTGGCTTGAATTTTATGATTTGAAAGCGGATGAGTAGATCTGATACATACTTAGGTTATTCCATATTGATCCCTGAAGAAGACTGACAAACTTTAAGACCAAGAAAGTAGTGCAACAATCCCAAACCTATCATGGAAAACCAATCGTGCAATGTTGGTTTTACCGAATCAATAACTAAGGTAAGGTTTCCTATCATTATTAAATAATCTACATAAAGTAATATCAGCAAAAGGGAGTCATCATGTTGCAACAAATAAACATTGGGATCATATTTGCATCGAATGAATCCAATGGAAAGTAGGAATGAATCCATCTTTGCATACGAGGCTCTGGGAGACTGTTTTAGGCCATACAAAGATTTATCTAATCTGCAAAAAAGGGAAGAGTTTTGAATATATCCCTATGGCTTCTCCACATATATCTCATCCTTCAAATATCCATGAAGAAATGTACTCCTCACATCCATGTGATGAACTTACCATCTACAAGAAGCAGCAATGGCTAAAACTAGTTGAATGGAGTCCATTTTTGCAGCAGGTGCAAATGTCTCTATGTAGTCTATGCCATGAACTTATGAGTATCATTTCGCAACAAGAGACACTTTGTACTTGCTGATATCACCATCTACAGTAGTATCTGTTTGATAGATCCACTCACATCGAACAAGCTTTCTTCCTTTTGGAAGTGGAACTAAGTCCCATGTGTTGTGTTCCATGAAAGTATAATACTCTTCATCCATGGCAGCCTCCCAAAGCAGGTTTCCAACTCCCTTAAAGTGTGACTGTGGATTTGAACCAAGTTTCATATAGAAATTTATATAAATCAATGGTTCGATGGTAGCCACGGCTTGAGGAGCCCCAAACAATTGTGATCTAGTCATTCTTGCATCCGTAGGATCATTGACTAGTTCACCCACATCTTGCAGGGTTTTCTCTGCCCTAGTTGGAAGTTGAATTGGAGTAGCCATGACCTTCTCCTTATCCTCTGAATCAAACCCAAGAGGATGCTTTGATGGCTACTCTTAAGTTCTCAAAGAATTTTTGGACTCCTCCTCATCAGTGGCAACAAGTGGTTCCTTGGCAGAGTCTGATGAAAATCATGAAGTGATTCTTCTTCAAACTTCACACTTCGAGCTACAAGGAACTTTTTAGTGTGAGAGTCTAGAAATCTATATCCTTTGACATTGTCAGGATATCTGACAAAGATACAATCAACACTTTCAGGCTGCAAAGCCTTCCTCTTATCTCTCGGAATGTGAGCCCATGCTCATGAACCAAAAATACGAAAGTGTGACACTTTCGATTTCTTACCCGTCCAACATTCAAATTGAGTGATGCCTTTGAGTGCTTTGTGAGGAATGCAGCTCTGAATGTATGCTACACAACTAATAGCTTCATCCCATAGCTTAGGAGCTAATGATTTTGACTTTAGCATACAATTTGCCATCTCTTTTAATGACTGTTTTTTCTTCTCAATGACACAATTCTATTGTGGTGTATATGGCACTGTGTGTTGTAGCTGTATACATGCATCAATAAAAATTTGTTGCACATATTTGTTGACATACTCACCCCATTATCAGCATGAAGTATCTCAATCTTACACCCAAACTCATTCTTAGCAAGTGCTTTAAATTCTACAAGGCATTCAAATACTTCCGATTTTAATTTCAGAAAAAACACCCAAGCAAAGCAAGAGAAATCATCTACGAAGGTGAGTACATATCAAGCATTACTGGTTGAAGGCTATGGGAATGGGCCCCTAGTGTCATTTTGAATGAGCGAAAGAGGTGAACAATCTATCTCTGCCTTCCCTTTGTTAATCTTTTTCTATGGATGCTTGCCAAGAATGCATCCTTGACATACATCGCTTTTGAATTTAATAGCGGGCAATCCTTCTACCATGTTTTCCTTGCTAAGTTGGTGTAAGTAGTTATAGTTTCGATGGAAAAATATGTCATGCCATAAGCTATTGATATCATTAGATTGTGATAGAAATACAGTGCTAATAGATTTAGGAACAAAGTGAGAGAATAAATACAAGCGAGAACTGTGATCTACAATTCCATGTGCAAGTTGTGAGCCCATGGAAATGTCGGTAATCACTGCAGAGTCCGAAGTGAACTCCACGTTCCTTCCAAAGTCGAAATGATTGATTTGATATATCGAGAGAAGATTTGTAGACAACGAGGGAACATGAAGCACATTTGTGAAGCATATCCGTTCAAGGTCTACAACTGCTTCTCCACACACCCTTGCGGGTGTCACATCTCCCAAGTAAATTAGGGATCTGGTACTTTCCTCGATGGAGAAAAAATCATCTTTTGATGCAGCCTTATGGTTTGATGCACCTGAATCAAGTATCCAAGATGATGGAGTGGATGTGACAGTCATTAAAGCATGACCATCTCGTGCTCTCCCTCTCCCATCTCCCATTCTATTATCATCCTTCTTCTTTGCATTCTCAGGCATGGTGAGATTATGTTGCTGCAATTGCTTAGCCATCTCATCGATTCTTTTCATCATGCAATTTTATTTGGGATGAAAACCTTTGGAATAGTGCTGAAAAGTGTTCTTTCCTTCTTCTTCTTACCCTTATGCAAAGAAGAGCTCTCTGAAGATTATACGGGTCTCTCCTTCTTCAATCCATTATATTTACCCTTCCCTTTTTGCTTGTCTCTTCCAGTGTTCTTTGGAGCATTAGTAGGCGCAAGTGCTTGGTTCTTTGAACACTTGATGGCACCCATTTGTACTAACTTAGCTTGCTCTTGAGTCAATTCTTCTATGAAGTCATTCAATGGAGGAATTTTTCATTTTTTCTAACTCAATTTAGATGCTTGAAAAGACAATACAAATGCGGAATATTCAAGGCCTAATTTCAAGAGAATTGAAAGGATGAGTTGATATTCCTCTTTCTTGACTCCACATGCATCAAGTTCAACAAGGAGGGATTTAAACATGGTGAATTATTCTTTAAGGTTGTTGAAATGAGTTGGACTGAGGGATATGAGTTTATTCTCTAGTTGATGCACTCTCATTTCATTCTGGCTTCTGAATAGTCCTTCCAATGTTGTCCAGACCGCATCGGGAGTAGTGGCTCCATTGGCATGAAAGAGGAGTTATCTGTAAATTGATAGGCATATCAGCCCAATTTCTTCATATGATTTATTGAAATAATTGATCTTCTCCACCGCAAAAGTCGGTTCAGTCTCTGTTCCCATTGTTACCCTATAAAGCCCTTTACTTTGGAGTAGCAGAGTAATCTTTGTCTTCCATTCGAAGTAATTGAAAGGATTTAGAATGTGTTTTGTGGGCTGAGAGAGATTATCCATTGTTGCTTGTTTTGCCTCTTGATGATCTATACCTACAAATAAAACCGTGTACAATCCACTAGATTCGAACTAGCTCTAATACCATGTATAATACCTGTAGAAACTCCGATAGAGCTAGAATCCTAGTTAAATTAAACACATGTAATTTGTTGATATTTAAGAGAGGAGAGAAATAATTTGCTCCATAAAGTCAATGTATTAAATTAATTAACAATAGTAATAAATGAGAAACCAAACCTCTAATCCCATAGGGAGCTAGTTATATAGAAATTGCTAAATCTAGAAAACTAGGAAAAAAATAGTAAAAAACCAGAAAATGCTAAGAAAAGCTAAAGGGAGGCCTAAAATAGTAGAAATGAATCAAGACAACCTATTACAACTATAATCCATACGGAAAGCATGAGGAGGGGCACATTTCCCAAGGAAGGAAACTTTAGAACATGCTGAAATGGTGTAGGGAACAAAATCCCTTGATTTAAGGGGGAATCTTCATGTGCGGCACCAATCCTCAAATAACTCAAGTGGATGAGGTGTGGTTAGGTGTGAACATGTACTTAGATGTCTAAACGGTTTAGGAAAGTGGTTGGACCAATATTTCCATAATATTAAGCTTTTAAAGGCAAAAAATAGGGGAAAGTTGGTCCACCGAGCTAGTTTACCAAAAACCAAGTGTGAACGTGATTTTTAGTGCATGTGGCTAAGTCTAGGATACTTAAGCTAAAAAGTAAATGTATATGTTAGGATTATATTCCAGCACCACATGTGTGCATTGGAGAATCATTGCTTTAGAACCTTAATAGAGACTACTTTAGGGCTTTGATGGTATAACTTACAAAATATCTTGGTAAACATTGTGATTCATCCTTTCTTTTTCTTGAGACACTTGATAATATTGATGTCGCTCCCAAGAATCCATGGATATGGGGAGTATAAATTAATTGTGTTGGAAATAGAATCGATAAATAGAGGATTTACATTTGCAATATTGGAGTCATAGACATCGGATACATGGTAGTAGTCCTTGATTTTAATTAACTAAAATTGTATTGTCATAATGTGAAAAGAGGTAAACATGTTGTTAACCTTGATGACCTGATCATTTCAGATAATAGTCACTCCACCAAGGTATCTCTAAGCATAAATCACTACTACTTAGTTATTCCTCCCCATTTTGCTAATTATATGAGGTACAACCTCACTTAATATTTTTGTTTCTTATATCGAGATCATTCGTCGATACTTCGTACAACATTTTTCTTTTAGGAGTCTTTGTTTTCCTTTACTATTGAGGCCCCTCATGTTCCATAAGACTATTTTCATGGATAATTTACAAAGAAAGGAAGTATAATGTGACTAGAAAAAACATGTTTCAAGATTTAAGTGCTTGGACAATGCCACTTGATGAATCCTATATTTCCTTAACCTGGTATCGAATGGTGAACTTGATGGCTTTCAGGGAATTTGACCAATGAAAATCTCAAAAAGAGGTGGCTTTCGAATTTATCACATACAATTTAATATATTAAAAAAATATCCATAATATTTTAATCACCAATGAATAAATAAAACATATTCAAAATAATTTCATAAAGAAATGAATCATTCCATCGTAAAATACCATAAACCTTTTGTGAACATTCTGCTAAACCATGCTCAAAACCAACATATTTAATATTAATATTTAACAATAATATGGACAATAACACATTTTCATAAATTAAATAACATGTTATGAAGCATAGGAAATGTCACTATTATAAAACTAAAAGACATGCAACTAATGGGAGTCACTACTCAAGGCCGCCATAAGGCAATGAATCTATTAAGACCGAGATTAATGGGGGCAAATATCTACAAAGGACAAAGGAAAATCTATTTTAAATTTATTTTTTTATTAGGTTCAAGTTGAGCATCTCAAGATATAATGAAGAGAAGAATTAATTTTATTGCATTAAGAAAACCCAAACACATTCTATAACCTGGCAAGGAAGAGATGTATAATACCCATCTCAGTGACACAACACATGGCATTTACTTACTTTTTTATAATATAATTTAAATTTTATCATAAAACACAAATTAGTATGAATGGAATCCTAAAATGTATTTTTATAAAAAAATACTATATATTTTTTGTCATAAAAAATTAACAAAAATTAAATGTATTTTTTTAGAAATAAAAAAATTACTATCGCTAAATATATATTAAAAAAAATAAAAACTAAAACATAATAAAATAATTATTTGTTTATATTTTTTATATATATTTAGTTTTAGTAAGAAAATAATAATTTACCATTCATGCATGGACATCATAATGAACATTCACAATATAACATGAAGAACAAATGGGTACCTACTTCATACGCATTAAAAAATGCTTCTACTACTTAATGTGAATTACAAGTGAAATCTTAGTTGGATTTCCAATATATCTAAAACCATATTTTCATTTTATTTTTAGTACTATTAAATGTTATTATTTCCTACCTCATTTTAAGGTTAGCATTGTAACAAAAATTTGCATTGTGCTTAGAATTAGTAATAGCATATAATATTGATTATTTTTCTAAAATGCTATAGATAATGACAATGAAGATGATGATATAGAATATGTTTAGATAACATCATATATCATACACGATGATGATGAGTATGGAGATGGTGTTATTGATTATTATGTGGATGATATTATAAGGATGGTTAGAATGATGATCATGGAAATGATCATGAGGATCATCTTGGCTATGATTTTCGTGGTGCTAGCTAGCCATGCATATTTTTTTATATTTAGATGGGATGTCTTAATATGGTAATCATACATTTGAATTTTAGTTTATTTGAATAACGATGATGATAGTATCGACACTATCTTGTTCCCTTATGAATATGTTAAAAATTGTTTACATTTTTTTTTATCGAGAATTATTGTGTATGATGGGATTCCTATTTTCTTTATGGATGTTGTGAATTTACCTGAGAATAATGATATCTATGAAACATTTTGATCTGGTAGTCATACGTTCACTTATATCTAATTTTATTAAATATGAAGATGATATTATCATTTTTATCTTTTTATTTTATGTATATATTGAAAATTATGAACATTTTTCTGATGCAAAATTATTATGATGAACATAATACAGGAGAAATGAAAGCAATCTTGAATGGGATATCTGATTCTATGAAGGCCAATTTTGAAAAATGTTCATAAACAAAAGGAATATGGGATAAACTTCATGATATTCACTCAAAATAAGCATTGACAATGATCTCTAGTTAAGAAAACGATGGAAAACGAGAAGGAAACCCATAGCTCATCAAGGAAGTTGAAGATAAGAGTGATGACATCCAGGCTAAAGAAGACCTAGAAGAAGAAGATAATGAAAAATATTTTGAAGAAGATTGCCTCTCTAAACTTATGGCTTCCATAGAAGAGATTAAAAATTTGAAAAATGAAAATAAGGAACTTTAAGAAGAAAGCGCAAGTTAGTGACCAGGACAAGACAAGAAAGGAAGTTGACCTTGTTAAGCTTCAAGTACAAGAGAGAGATGAGGAGCTAACCAATATTCAGGAAAAATTATTATGATGAACATAATACAAGAGTAATGAAAGAAGTCCTAAATGGGCTACCTGATTGTATGAAAGTGAATTTTGAAAAAGTTTCGTCAACAAAAGGCATATGGAATAAACTTCATGATCTTCACTCAAAAGGAGCATTCAAAATGGTCTCCAATGAAGAAAATGATGGAAAACAGGAAGGAAATCCGGAGCTCGTCAAGGAATCTGAAGATAAGAGTGATAACATCAAGGCTAAGGAAGACGTAGAAGATGAAGAGAATGAAGAATATTTTTAATAATATTTCCTATCTAAACTTATGGCTTCCATAGAAGAGATTAGCAATTTGAAAAACAAAATTAAGGAACTTAAGAAGAATGTGCAAGTTGGTGACCAGGACAAGACAAGAAAGGAAGTTGACCTTGTTAAGCTTCAAGTACAAGAAAGAGATGAGGAGCTCACCAATATTAAGGAATAATTTCATCAAAACAAGAGAAAGCATCATGAAGAAATCATGTCCATGACATATCAATTGGATAAGGTAAATAAACAGGAAGATACCTTGTCAAGTCACCTTTCACAAAGGCACAAGAGCTTGAACAAACTTGAAGGAAAGATTGATCTTTATAAGGAAGAGGTCTCCTCCCTTAGATATCAAGTAAATAAGCAAGGAAACAAGCACAAGTAGCTGAGAAGGTGATATCATCTTTGACATCCATAGAAGGACAAGCTGATGAAGCAGAAAAGGACAAAAGCACCATGATATGCCAACTAGAAGAAAAGGATGATGGCATCACCAAGCTAAGATCATAAATCACTTCTCTTAAGGCCCAACCATGTGTAGCAACCAAGATGATGGAATAAATGGAGATCATTCTATCAAATAAGGATGAAGAATGCAAGGAAATGAAGGAAGGGATTTTCTTTCATAAAAAGGAAGTTGACTTGCCGAATAAGAACTTGAAAATTTCTCAAACCCTAGATGCCATCCTAAGTCGTCAAAGGTCTCACCTTGATAAATCAGGTGTTGGCTATGAATTTTAATCCTTCAGCAAGAATTATGTAAATTCTAGTGCTTCAAATAACAAGGATGTGAGGAAGCCTCGAAGAAATGTTGATACTCCTAGTTCCAGCAAAGGCAAGGAGAAGGATGAACACAATAATGGAAGAAATCCTATTTCAAGAAGATTTGTAGATGGTGTGAAGAATACAAAAGGTAATGGATATCACCAAAGAGATCGAAGCAAAAAAAAAAAAACTTTATAAGTACATCAAGGAAATCTTCATCTCCTAGGTATCAAAGTATATTTCTTGGTGATTTCTATATATTCAAGCAAAAATGTAATTTTATGGTTTTGGTATGTAATAATTCTCATAGTTCCAAGTGTTGTAAGTCAAAAGTTTCATCATCCAAAAGGAAGAGTTTCAAAGTCATTATTTTTCCAAATCCACTGAGAAGATCAAATTAGAAGATCAAGTTCAAAGGTAAATTCTAAAACACAAGTCAAGTTTGAGAAAGAAAAAGTGGGTCCCAAGACTAATTTTAAAATCTAAACAAGATATAAAGGCCATAAAAGAAACATGGAAGGCTAATTTGCACTATTCTCCATCTATATCTCACTCACCTACACTACATCTACCTCCCTTGACCTTTTCCCATCCCATTCCTCTCATTTCCCTCTCCGAGGGTTTTGAGGGCATTTTTCTTGGTTTCATCACTTCCATGGTTAAATAACCAACAATTTTTGTATCTTGATGCTATTACACATTCCCCTATCATTAATATACCTTCGTAAATACTTTCCATCATTCCTATCCCTCAAAATCGTCATTTTTATATAAACCCTAGCCTATTGCTATGCTTTTGACACTTTTCTAGACTAGGCCTATGTGTTGCCCTTTTAGACCCCTTCCACTCACTCAATCCTTGAAATTCAAGCTTCCCCTGCTTCCTAACACTCCTTCATACCACCCAAAATTTCCCTAAGAATTTAGAAGCCCTCTATCACCTTTATTTCCCTTCATTCCTATAAATTTCCCAAATCCCCTGTTTTGCCTACACTAAACCCTAATTTCCTCTCCCACTAAGCTAGGGTTCGCTATGGAATCAGAGACATATGAGTAGAGGATGTATACATGAGGTAATTTGACCAATTATGAGGCCATTCAAAACTCATAGACATCATCTCTCCATAATTTTTCAGGAAGTCATTCCAAGGGACAAATCATTTGCTACACATAGGGTCGGTTTTTCTTCAAACTATGTTTCAAAACAAACAGGGATGAATTTGTCAAACGTGAGAGAGGTTTTTTTCCATCATAGGAAATTTATGAAAAACCTTCTTAAGTTTTTAGTCAGGTGTCATGGTTGTAGAGAAATGTAAAAAATATAGTTGCTACAAGAGAGTTGTTGCACTTCTGTATCGACTTTGGAAAAATCACTTTTTCTTCTATCTGGAGTGTCAAAATGACTTTATTGATGAGTAAAATGATAACTAGATAAAAAAATATTTCTAATGAGCTATCATGCACTCAAGGTGGAGTTGAGTAAGACCTCCAAAAGTTTCTTGCAGAAGAACACTTCATTGTTGCACCCAGGTCATTGCGCATTTAGTAGTCTTGGGAGATTGTCATTTTGGCGAGGCAAATGACCTTCCAGTTGAAAGCTAAAAGCACATTGAAACGTTAGACTTGAAGGAATTTCTAATGAGCTATCGTGGAGAAAGTTGGACACTATGAAGGCCTCCAAAATCAGCACTGAAGACATCATTGCGCATTTGACACTGTAAGGGTTCTCTTGACAGTGAAATGGTCAAACACGCAACACCTTGGATGTTGCGCTTTTGTTTGGGGCATCCATTGAGAAAATTGTCAGCATTTTTTTATTCAAAATTATGAGGACATGCACCTTATACTATTTCTAAGAATTTGGAGCAAACATGGTTAGCCAAAAGGTTCAAAAACTACCAAAAAATCACATTTCTACCTTTTTTTGGCCTGGTCACTAGGTGTTTGAGCAGTCTTGGGTGATTTCAATTTTGGAGTGGTAAATAAAGCCCATATGGAAAACCAATGGCATTTTTGGAAACTAGACATGATACGCTTTCGAATGATCTATCCTGGGCTATATTTGGACATTGGGAAGGCAGTCAAAAATCAACTTGAAGAGTACACTACGCATTTGAACAGGGTCACTACACGTTTACCAAAGTCACTGCTCGTTTGACAATTTGTTCAATTTTTCATTGTTTTGTCCCAGTTTCACTTTCACCATGGTAAATCATGATTTTATCTTTGTAATTGATCAGTTAACTGTAATTATGATGCTTCTAGAGCTTACTAGGGTAGATTCATCAGGTAAAACAAGTTCATCAGTTGTAATGTATCAGCTTGTTTCGGTTAGGGATGAGTCACCTTGACCAGCCTATTTTTTTGTTTATAGTTTAGATACTGTTAGAAAAAACTCCTCTTCTCATTGATTTAACCCCTTGAGCTTAGGGTCAGTTTTTTGGGGTCTATATGATACTTTTCCTCAGTCATTGTGCGGGTTGGACTTAGTGGGATGCTTATGCTCTGAAGAGACATCATTTTGTATTAGTTTTAGGAAGAGATTAATGAAACGTTGTAGCTATTTCTTTGGGATCCATGTGGTATGATGTTTAGTTCAATTTTTCTTATTTTTTCATGTGTTATAATGTGTTGTTGACTCCACTCCATCATTTCATTTCCTTTATGTGAATGTATACAAGTCTGAGAGACAAAATCCATATCTTTATGCTCTATTTTGGGTAGATGTTTCATAGTCTATGTTTTCTCCAGTCTAGGAAGAATCCATATTCCTCGCATGCTCTTTCTAACTTCTCACCTACCTTGGATGACCTCAACCATCAAAATTCTAGAGTGGTGAACCTTTTGCCTACTTTGCCCCATCGAACACCCTGCAATTTTGACCTAATTTCCTTACCCTAACTGTTTAACTCCTCTTGATACATCAAAACCTTTCAAAATCAAATCAAACCTTGTGCTACTATACCTAACCTAATATCAGTTTCTTGATTCCATCATTTTGGATGAGATCCTTGTGGAGAGAGCCCTCTCCTAGCCTAGTAGGGTTAGCTACTTAGCTATGTGTGGCTTTTGGTTAGCCACGCATTTCCTTCCTTCAGCCTAAGGCTCAATCCAGGTGATAACAATTTCTATTCTTGTACAAACTTTGGGCACATGGCAGAAGATTTTAGGACATATCACAAAGAAATATTTAATGGTCCCTATCAATATTCGAGAAGCATATTTGTAAGAAGTCATGAATTTTTATTCATGAACAACATGGAGTGCTTCAAGTGTCATAACATTTGACATATGGAACATGATTGTAACTTGAATTGGCCCCATACAGAAGCTAGAACCGTGCCAGAGAAGAAAGTTACACATCTATGGAGAAGAAAGAAAATTGAAACGAGAATTCTCAAGAACACTCTAGCCAACAACACATGTTGTTGACCTGATGAAGCTGTCCTTGATATTCCAATTATTTGATGGGGAAACTCTACCAAATGGAAGACCATGCATACAATTAGGGGGAGATTATGATGATTAATCTTTCTTATAGAAGCTAGCCATGAATGGGCCTTATGAAATCCTTGATGAGATATATTGACAATCATTCTTTGATATATCCTTTCTTAGCAACACTTCGTTGAAGAACATGATCTGTTATCTATCCAATGGACTATTATTGAAGATGTCTTCCACTTGATCACTAAAAAGGTAATCCTTCTTGGCTATAGGAGGTTGTGCAGACAAGGGGATTTGGTTCATCACATAAAGGAATGTAAGCACATCTATCATGAACCACATTTCTAGAAACAAGAGCATCATGTTAGGTGGTGTAACATACCTATGAAGAGCCACTATTCACGAAGAAAAGAAGCAGCTTGACAAGGAGAGTGCTTGGGCACCCCGTTTTCCATTAATGCTAAAGGGGCAAACAATGTTGAAAGGGAAAGAATATTTTCATCAATTACAAAGTAGGAGATTGTTAATCAAGGTTTTCATTGATGTCAATATGGCATTCGCTGGGATGGAAAATATTCTTGAGATGCCAGATGATGGTATCCATCAAATAAGATGTCAAGTCACTCATGAAGAAGTGCCAAGTACCAAGTACCAATCATGTACCTTTATGATATAGAAGGTCTTGATGAATTATGTGGATTGCCTTGATGAATGACCACACTTCATGAAGGACTAAATGATGCAGTTACCTTTGATTGTCTTGTTGATGGTGTCAAGTCATAACCTTAAATGTCCTTACCTCCAGTGACCTTGATGATGAAAGTCTACATGATGACATGATGTTGGATATGATTGATAATATATCACTTCACTATATTAATGAAATGGTGAATTCATGACATTAACGATGACATTATGACTTTATGATAATGAAGGAAAACAATCAAGAAATCAAACAATCAAGAAGCCCAAAACTCGAAGATATTTTTCCCTACCTCCATTTTGGCACTAATAAATGACCAACCACATTAAAAATTAAAGTTTACTACCCTAGAGGAATAATTTGTGTATGAGACCTTCACTATCCTTTAGAGCATAATTTTAGGTTTCCAATGAGCTATTACTTGGCCTCAAAAGGAAAATATATTTGGAGATATTAATTTTTTAAGTTAGGAATATTAATCTAGTCCTTGAGCCAACCTGTGCTAGGCATGTCATGTCGGCCTCCCTCTATAAGACATGTCCATTCACTTTAAACATCAAACTCGTATTGATATGAGTTTGGACTCCTCAATTTAACAATGATAAGTCAATGAAAAATTCAGAGAAGAACCATGGAAGGATATACAAATCCAAGGAGGATATAAAAGGTATAGAAGTTGTAAAGAGGAAAAAGGAGAATACAAACGAGGGATTTTTATAATTTTTGTAAGAAGAACGAGGTCTCTAATTAAGGAAGTCTTCTAGGAATATTCTTTGTGATATCTAGAGTCAAATTTGTGGACAAACAAGGGCCTATTTTCAGGCCTTATCCAAATCTAATAGACGCCTAATTCAGCCTTCTTATGGCCTCCACCTAAAGACAATCCACCCTCTATTTGAAGCCCATCTAAGTGAATTTCATGAGCAGTAAAGTGTGAAAAAATAGTTGTATTCACTGTAGACCTAAAACATTTAAAACGCTAGAACAAACCTGGTGACGAGGCTTCTATTTGTCCTCTTTGAAGTAGACATTATCACTCTTAAATATCAGATTTTATTTAGAGGACCTTTTGGAAGGTACAACCATTTTTTTGTATATAGCTCTTTCAAGCATTAATGATCATGAAGGTATTTTATGCTACTCATTGATGATTGTATCCAGGCCACTTCGATTGCACTTTTCAAAGAAAAATAAAAAAGCATTTAAACATTTAAAAAAATTAAATCTTAAGCTGAAAATGAGAAAGACTTAAAGATCAAATTATTAAGACCATATAGATGAGGAAAATACACATCGACATAGTTTGAATAATTATGTGAAGAGCATGTAATTAGGAGGCAATATTCAATGGACATATCTCCACAACAAAATGGAGTAGTTGAGAGAAAGAATAGAACAATCTTGGAAATGGTCAGAGCTATGTTGGATGAAGGAGATATATCCTAGATATTTTGGGGAGAAGAGACACAAGCAATAATGTACCTATAAAACAAAACTCAACTCAAGACTAATAGTGATAAAAATCCCTATGAGTTGTGGAAGGAAAGACCTACACAAGATAAAAACTTCAAAGTGTTTGGGAATAAATTTTTTATTAAAGGGAATGATAAAAATTGGGGAAAGTTTGACACCCATGCTCATGAGGGTATATTACTCGGATACTTTCCTCGAACTAATGATTGCAAGTTTTACAAGAAATGGACAAAGTGGGTTGAGGATTGCATTGATGTGGTAGTACATGAAATAGCTTCATAACATGAGTACTCCAAATGAAACATGAATTCATATATAGAAGAAATTTCAGACATTATGCTCTCATATCAAGATGAAACATATCATGACAATGAAGATGTGGAAACAAGCCCAAATCCAAGGCCCAAATCGCCCTTAAGGTATGTACAAAAACATCCTTGAGAGTCAATTTCTTGGATATCAGAGACTTAGTGTTCAGACTCGAAGGAAACTTGTTGGCAGTTCTAGTTATGAAAATCTTGCTCCCATGTCCTAGATTGAGCCTAAAAATCTCATCCATGTAAGTGAAGACAAGTTTTGGGTGAGAGTTACGAATGAAGAGCTTGATCAAATTGAAAGGAATGACACTTAGGATCTTATTCCAAGACCCAAAGAGAAAAATGTCATAGGCATAAAATGGGAGTCCAAAAATAAGCTAAATGAGAAGGGTTGAGAAATTAGGAACAAGGCTTGATTAGTTTGCAAGGGTATGCCCATTTAGAAGGAGTAGATTTTGAGGAAAACATTGCACTAGTAGCAAGAATGGAAGCTATCAAAATGTTTCTTTCCTTTTCCAATCATAAAAATATCAAGGTATATAAAATGGATGTGAAGCCTTCCTTTCTCAATGGAGATCTGGAAGAAGAAGTTTATATTGATAATCCAAAAGGATTTACTCTCACTGAAGATAAAAAGTTTGTGTGTAGACTGAAAAAGGCCTTATATGGACTCAAACATGATTTGAGAGCTTGGTTTGCAAGAATGGATCTATACCTTTAGCGGCAAGGCTTTAAGAAAGGTACCATAGAAAATAATTTATACGTAATGTCTAAAGGCAATCATCTACTAATTGTAGTCATATATGTGGACGACATAATCTTTGGAAATGACATGGAAAAATTCAGACATCAATTCAAAAATTGTATGGAGATAATGTTCAATATTTCCATGATTAGAGAGTTGTCTTTCTTCTTAGGATTCCAAATTTCTTATTATGAAAATGGAGTGTTTATCTTCTAATCCATGTACCTACGAGAAACTACAAAGATGTTTGGGATTTCGCACACCTATGGTTACATGCTCAAAATTGTGCAAAGAAGATAAGACACATATGTTAAATTAGACTGAATATAGATCCATGATAGGAAGATTTCTATATCTCAGATAGTCCCAACCAAGCATCATGCAAGTGGTGCGTCTTCTTGCCAGATTTTAATCTTTCCATCATGAAAGTCACGTCATCATTGTCAAAAGGATTTTCAAATATGTTTAAGGGATAATATATTATGGACTGCGGTATGATAAAATAAAATAATCTAAGTTGAAGGACTACACTAATGGTCATTGGGGAGGAAGTATTGTTGACAGGAAAAGAGCCTGAGGTGTAGCATTATTTTTGGGAAACTTCTTAGTTTCATCGGTTAGCAAGAAACAAGCATCCATTTCTTTATCAACTGTTGAACCATAGTACATTGTAGCTGCCACTTGTTTCTAGAAAACTCTATGGATGAAGCAGACCTTGACAGATATTAAGGTAGAGTTCACTAATCTCATTCTAGTTGGGTGTGATAATACAAGTTGTGTGAGTACATACAAGAACCTTTTCATGCATTCAAACACCAACCACATCCTTATAAAGTTATATTTATTAAGAGAACATGTTTCAACCAATGTTGTTAGACTTGAATATGTGGCCACTAAAGACCAATTTGTAGATATACTTACTCAGCCACTGGCAAGAGAAATTTTTTGAATATCTCAGGAAGCAGATAGGGATTGTGAATTCTCCTCCCAAATGACTCAACTATAGTGTGTGTTGGAAACTACTTAGCATATGGGATCAATTTAAGAGTAGGCTACCGTGGTTTAGGGGGAGTATTCAAGAGAATCCTTTGCCATTGGTTCCAAAGATTGTGAATATTATGGGAGAAACTAAGAAGAACAATAGTAAAGAAGACCATGCCTAGTTTCAGGGGGAGCTTATGTTTTTTCCATCAATGCAAAAGGGGGGTATTGTTGGCCAATTAATAACGTGTGACTATGGCATTTGGTATGTTGGCATTGATGCCAACTAGAATAGAATTTAGGGAGAGAGATTTTCAACCATGTTTTAGGTAATAAATGGGTTCAAAGCCTACATCAGGTATTCTCTACTACAAACTACTTTGAAAGAGATTTCCAAAAGTAGGTGGAACACTAGGAATGGCCATCAGGGTCAAAAGTTATCGATAGATGAAGTAAAGGAGCTTAGAGTCATTTCAAGTAGGTAAAATGTCAAGAGAATATTTCAGAAGGCCAAATATCCAAGATAGGGATCCATCAAGACCTGAACAATCTACTTAAAATAAAACTGAAAGGAGCGGCCCAATATTAGAGATAATTTTTAGAGGATTGGAACCTAGGGAGCCCATATATATTGAATCCAAAAATATCAGAGAAGGCCTAATATCAAAGGTCAGAGACCCTTATAATTATTTTGAGAAAAGGTTTTGATATGATATCGAAGGTCGAAGCATAATGGGACCTGATATCGGAACCTCAGAGGAGAGGGAATATCAGAATATGCAAAGGTCAAGGCCATCGAAACCTTGTAACCATGTAAGTCCTGATAAATCATAATTATATGAAAGTGACAAGTTTTTCAAAGAAAAATAAATACAAAGGAATTTTTTTAAAAACAAGGACCAATGAACCTTTTCTCTCTCCTCTATTTGGACATAAGGAAATAGGTGATTGGCCCTAAGGAATTGGCATGGAAAATGATGTCAACATGACATAGTTGTATGATTGAGACATCTAAGTTTGATTCAAAGTTTTTGGTGGCTTAATGGGGAAAATTTAAGTAACACGTGTCACAAATAAGGAGGCACCATGTGGAGTGATGATGACCACATAACATCATCTTGGAGGTTGTCATATAGGAGGTTGGAGTTTTTGTAGCTCATGTCTAATTTTTTTATAAGAAAAGTTTTTATTGTTTGGAAAAATACTTGGGGGGGAGGGGGGTTGAATCAATATCTACAAATCAATAACTTTTTACATTTCATAATTAGATTTCTATATGTGACTTTACTGAATTGAACCTACATGTGCATGTGATTGTTCTTAAGACAATTAGCATTTATCCAGTGAACTTACAATTCAGTTAATGCATCATATGTTTGTCTTCATCTAGTGAATTATTACTATATTAACCATTAGATAAAAATTAAGCATGTGTTTTAATAAACAAACCATCACACATAAGAAACACACATGAAAACTAAGATTTAAGTTGGAAACCCAATGCGAGAGAAAACCACCTGTTGTTATGCTCTCTATATTCTTTTTAATATAGAGACAATTGTTTACAATCTTGTATTAGTGCAGACTCATACCATTACACATGCACCCAACTACAGAAGGCTACAACCTTCTCTAGTTCTCTAGCTTCTACTGGAAGGGTGTTACAACCCCTAGCTCTTTAACCTGCTCATATGTTTCCCAGCACATAGGCATTGTCCTATAGAATGCTATAACCTTCACTCATTCTCGAGGTTCTAATGGAAGGGAGAAACCCCTAGCTCTTGTACTGGATGATATGTTTACCAATACATAGTTGCCAACATACTGAAGGCTACAACCTTCACTCATCCTCCAGGGACCATGTTTCATAATTTTTCAGACTAGATACTCCTAGTACACAAGAACACAATATGTAGGCCATGTTTCATCAAATTTCCATACTGGACCAATCACTAACCTTGAAGCTCAAATCAATCACCACTGCAATACAACCATCAAATACAACTTCATTAACCAATCAATGAGACCAAATCATCAATCTCTGATATAACTGAAAACCCAATCATCACTTTCTAAATCAACCATTGAAACCTATAACACAACTTAATGAAATAATCACAGAAACTCATCAACTCTAAAACATAATAAAAATTCAACCAATCAATTGGAAAAGACAGATCATTGTAACTAGAATAGAGAGCTGAACCCAAAACACTTCATCAACAACTAGAACCAACTGCAACTTCAAAAATCATATGTCATAATGAATACACTACTTCAATGAAGCCAACCTACATGTATATTCTACTTTCAATAACCCAATTTGTGTATACCTCTAAATATAGTGTATCATAAACTTCTAGACCATACACTATATTTCCCAAAGACACTTTGAATATCTACTATCATATTATAGAGTTCTCATTAGATAGCAGCAAAGATCACCCCTCTAACTCAGTCAACTAAGAAACTAGAATCAATTTCCTTCTACAATCAGTTTTACTTCCACATCTAATGAGGACATCATTAACAAAGAACATTAAAATAGCAGCACTGATCAAATAGATTAGTGATTTATGAGCAACAAGATTTTCCTTTGCATACGGTACTTGGAAGTGCCTAACCATCATGTATACATACCTTCATCAAGGTGAACTAGCGTATAGATCTACAAATAATAACTTGTAACTTCATAGCTATTCCAAACATCATATATAACCATATCATAGCATATAAAGGAAAAAAACATTTGTTAGCACTTAGATCTAGCCTATCCATTATCATATGAAATAATGATAAGGCATTTTAGGCTTTATGATCTCGATCCATCATTAGATCTCATCCATCATCAAACAGTTAGGTGCATACATAGTTGAGATCAAAGAAAGTATAAAAACCCCATAAAATGCATATATTCTTTCGATCTAACTCTTCATAAGATTTTCATTACTTGCACCAGTTCACACTTTGATCTTCACCTCCTTATATACTTAGAGCCTTTTTCAACACCTCAGACCAAAACAACACTTGTGGTATTCTTAGACAGGATCAAGTAACCTTTATTCCACTCAATATTGTTGACTAATACCATGGTATCGACCCTTCATATCCTTTAACCTTAATTGTCCATCCATACGTGCTTTTCCTCTTGTGAAAGTGCATGCATACATATACGCTTCTTTTTTTCTCTTAACCCGCTTTTATATGTTACTTGGACTAGGTGAACCAACGTATAAAACTTAATACAACTTAAAAAATTCTTTTTCTTCAATTTCTTGATTCTAATATGTAATCCTTTGTTCCATCATACTGTTCTTTTGGGCCATTACTCTATTATGTTTGAATTGACCCATTATAATGTTAGTTTCGATTATACATCACTTCTGAACTTATTCCTCTGAACTGTAATGTATTTTTTCACATATGTAAACACAACTGCCATGCATTCTGTTACATCTTGTTTATACCTCTATCAAGTAAGCCATTCATCAAATAGGTTGTCTATCAAGGACAACACTAACACAATCTTCCTTTATCAAATGTTTAAACATTATTATGTTCCATCATTCTATCTAGTTACTGTATACAAGTGAGTTGCCATCAAGGAAAACAGATGCATCATAATGCAAACATTGATCCTATAAAGAAGCTCTAATGTGGAATACCACATGGTCGTGGAAGAACTAAAGGACCAAGGTTGAATATTAGGCCTTAGCACCTGAGTGTTGTAAAAATGTCATGTGGAAAGTACATTTTAGAGGTCAAAATTTTGTGAACCCCTCTATTTGATTTATGAGAAAGTTTCGATATGAAGGTGCCCCAGTGTGTTGGTGCATGTTCAAGGGGACTAATAGAATCATGGGTGCAGAGTGAGGCTAGCACATAAGTCATATCAAGAAGATCGATCGTCGAGGATTTCAAAACTCTGCGTTAAATGAACTTTAAATATAGTTACGATGTAGGGAGCTCTAATGTATGATGGTGACTTGACATAGAAATCCAAAAGAATGAAGGTCGTAAACTATACATAGGGAGATAGTCCCCTGATGGGAGAATAAAGGTCCTAGAACATAAGCACTAAGACAATGGTCATAGGCCTAGTCATATGATAAAGAAAATTATTAGTGGGATAAGAATGTAGGGGCTAAAGACATTGAAATGGTGCAATTTCGTGATGATATTTTTATATATTTTACGATATGTTATAGATTCGATACTATAGTAAAACAATTTAAAGAGTGAATGGGTTGGAAGACAGAGAGTAAATGCAATCCAAAGGAGTTGGATAATGAAGTTAATGGCAACTGTAAAAATCACTTGCTCAAGGGAACAAGGACCATGATTCTCAGGGAAGAACTATTTGGCTCATCTTGATGTTGGAAGAAAGCCATTTATTATGTCTCATGCACATATTATAGAATTAAATGATGAAAATAGAAGCCATTCTAAAGTAAATTCAAGCTATATGAAGCCATGACTAAACATGGGGAGTCTTATTGGAGTGTTCAAGTGGGCTGAGATTAAATTATCAACATGAAGAATCACACTCGGAGATGGTGAAGCACTTAGGAGCCCATCTTGATGTTTAATCCAATGACATAACTCAAGAATCAGACTCAATAATAGTATGGTGGTGTCATACAGAGGTACAGTCGGGTAGTGTGGAAAAGGAATAAAATATAACATTGAGCAGATTCAATATAATAGAGGAATAAACCAATGATTTCCAATGAGAAATGTCGAGAAGACATTATTGTTGGATGTGCTGAAGAGTGTAGAGTATAGTGTGTGAGAGCTGAGAAACTGGCCCAAGTGTTGAACTAGAGTAGAGTGTTGCATGGAGCCTATGGAATAGAAGGCAAAGTGCATAGGAAAAGGTGCTACTGTGTGAGGCTAAGAGAGCTTGTGGAATAGTATAGGACTGAAAGCAGAAGTTGATTCCGCTAAAAAACAAGATTAGTGTTTTTTTAGTATTTGTATTTAACTCTATTTTTAGTTCGGAAATTGTATGAAAGATAGAACAGTGGCTAGAATAGGTAGTGGCGTGCATTGATAAGGGGTTGGTGCCTCTTGGCAAGTAGGTGCTTGTTATCCTAAGGGGTCTGTGCCAACCGTGAGTGGGTTCTCACAAACAAACTGATGCAATTAAGTAGGTGATTCATTTACATGATAACAACAAATAAATTTGTGGTTTTTCTCTTTGAATTTCCATGCAAAAATATTGGTGTCAATATATGTATTTTGCTCATGTGATGTATTCTATGTACATGTGAATTTATTATCTTACTGTTCATTGTATTATGTACGAATTCTCTCATAAATGGTATACATTGGAGGAAACAAGTAAAGACATATTCATAAAACTTTTAAGAACCTCACTATTACAGATTCACCCCACACTTAGTAATTCCTTATTTCAACATCCTTTTCCTTTATTTCTTATTTGTTTCCTTCCCCTACATTCTTCCTTGCTTTCTCCTCTTGGTTCTCTCTCTCTCCAACACTATTCTCAAGCCAAAACTGACACAAGATGTGAAGTGGTTCTCTTCAACATTTTTATTATTGTGTTGTAGTAAACGACAATCCCGCATTTATTTTTTTTCATAATAATAATGGGGAGCATTTTTGGTGTGTTCAATCTATATTTTCACCTTTAGTAATCCTTAGGGACTTATTTTTTTCATTTCTGCATAATAAATTCCACTCATAAATAATCAACGCATCCTTAACTTAAATCTTGAAAAAAAACAATGGAAGAGTGTTATTTCACAAAGTTATTTGGGGTTCCTAGAGAACCCTCAAACCTCTAAACCCCATAGCCCATATCAAATTCAATTATATAAAAGTTACAATGGCATGGGATTCTTGGGTTCAATGCAACCTCTTTTCGAAAAGTGCACCCAAAGTTTTTTTTTTTTTTTTTTTGTACCAAATTCCTTTTATAATGAAAAGGAGCCACTTTTTTCTACTATACGTTACCAAGGTAAATTCCTTGGAAAAACCAACAATTTTTTTAAATTTCTATTTCCAAAACCATCTAGCGTGACAAGTATGTGGGTCCCACATCACCATAACAAGGATGGCCCACTTTTCCAGTTATTCTATCTTTTCAACCACATTTTAATAATATGTGCCCACTCTACTCTTAAATACCATCATCTTGGAATCCTGTAGAATTTGTAAAATTCTAATGAAGATTCAGGTATCTCCTTTTCCTATTCACATCATCTTGCGTCAAATTCCCCAGATCCTTGTTGTATTTCTTACAAGATTGTCCACTCTAGGTTTTCACTTTACCTCTATTTCTTTACCACACTGCAACCCTTAGATGTTCAGAAACTAATAAATTCTAATTACAATTTATTATGGGATTTTCATCTCCAAGATATGATGTGGCATCTTTCATGTGGCCTCCTACCATCTTCTTGTCCATTCAACTAAATGAATTCATTCACTTGGCCTATTTAGTTAACAAAGTTTGAACTATTATTTTACCATTTCATTTTATCATTTCTCTTTAATTGATTTGATTCCTTGATCTCTCTTCATTCTATAGGTGAGATTTGACTCCTCTCGCCAAGAAGAAATTAAAAATATAAGGTGAAGAAGAAGGCACATATCGAAAAATCTACTTCCCCATTCCAGGAAATAATAAATGAAAACCTACCAGGTGCAGAGTTATTTCCAGACATTGTTTATGCTAGCATTTATGACACTCCTCACAGGAAGAAATTTACAAATATTTTCAATATGAAGGCACTAAGGCGACATTGAAAACAATTGTTGTCCATGATGAAACATCAAACTCACAAGAAACTATAGAGGATACGACAAACTCTTTCTAGCATAGAAATATAATGATCCAGAAGATTTTTCCATTATGAATATGGTCAGATGGGTCATCGAAACTATGAACATTACAGAAAGGAAGTTCCACACACAAAAAGGTTCGACAAATTTTTTTAGTCTCAACAAAATATTTTAAGGACATGTATCACTTGATAGATCCACAATGCATTTGAAACCAAAAGTATGTGGACGAATTTATAAATGAGCATTGGGACCTAGATGATTCTATAAAATAATGGAGGAACGATTCAAACAAACAAAAGAAAGAGGAGGATTATAAGTACTATATACACTCACTCACTTCTCATTTTATTCACGTTGTTGCCATGATTTTAAGATTACATGCCAACCCAAACTTCTCTGAATTTCTTGATGATTGGGTTGATCAAATTGGTGGGGTTTTTGAGGGTTATATTTTTTACTGGGCCATTATACTATCCAACAACTTGGGCAAAACAAAATTGGATTTCCATTTTTCCCAAAGTTTATTTGAGAAACAAATCCCTCCATTTTACATGCCGGCCTACATCTTGGACTCTCTCTATTATTCTGTTGATTGCCTAGCCATAGGATGGAAGTGGACCCTCTCTCACCCCTCAACAATTTATATTTATCATAATGTACTTTGGGAAACCATTTATTTTATCTATTTTTATTAGATTTGTCACAAATTTATTATCCCAATTTATGAAATTATATTTGAAGCCATACCCCCTACAATGACCCTATCAACTATAAAAGTCATAAGAAAATTTGGAATTGGTTTAGTGAAGATTCATTTACATATATCAGAGTCTTGGGCTTATACAAACCCCCATTTCTTACCACTTTATACTCCATAAAAGTTTATACGTAGGGAAGTAGCATTCCAATCAACTAGTCATTGGATTAGTAAAGCTTTGAGACATTCTAAAAGGAAGTTTTAGCCTCAATTCCATCTATCTTTTGGAGTTTTCTCTTTAGCTAATGATGGACATGGTGAAAAGGAGATGGAATCTATTGGGGTGATGAAGTTAGACACCATCTTCGTTATGCCTTATTACCCTGATATAGTACCAAAATAGGTTTCCTTAGTCTTTGGCATTAGAAAATATTTGCATGACCATCACAAATTTGATGATCTATTTGTAGGAGCCTCCTCTAATAGTATAGTCTTGAGTCTAGGAGATGAGATACTATTAATGAAAGAAAGAGAATTTTTTTTCTTTCTTTTAAAAATGCAAGGTGCAGTCCCCTTTGTTTGAATTTATCATACTCTCCAATATAAAAATAGTTATCTCTGAAGAACAATACAATTTATACACGACAAGAGACTTCATCTCAAATATTAATTCTTCCTTAGCAACAAAAAACAACAACATCTAGTTCTTCAAATCTTGGAGGAGAAACTCATACAGTAAACCAAAGGATGGAATATTGAGGAGATCCATCCAATCGACATTTTTTACAACCCAATGCACAAAGCGTAGCAAGGGAGAAAAGGAAGATAGATGAATCTCAGACTATAGTCCCAAGAAAAACCTCACAATATGATTCTCTTGAAGTCCTTTGGAAAGCTAATTGTGATACTCCTATTGACGAGATTAGGAAGTTCAATAAATTTAGAGGTATGGATAAAGCAATAAAAGTGTAAGATTTACTGAGAGAGAAATATTAGAAGGTTTCCACCATGCAGCAAAGTTTTATGAAAAAAGAAGCAATCGAAAACTCAATAGCTAGCTCGGTTAAATTAGAAGATTGTTTCCTTGGAGGAATTCCAAAATAGGTGAAGTGCACTTTAGGTTCACATGAATTCGAAGAATAACAATAGAAAGTGGAACAATTACAGGCCAAAAATTTATATCTCATGAAATTCAAGCATGAGGCTCATGATCTTAATGCTCTACTTCAAAATGAAGAACAACTATTTCGTGAAAAGATTGGATTAATTCAGGTTCAATGTAGATTGGGAAATACTTTGACTAATGAACTTGTGGATATGATAAAACTTTATGAAACATGTGGATATGATAAAATTTTATGATGAATCCAAAAAGGACTTCAATGAGATGGTAAAATGGCATAATATGGGTGAAGGGAAAATTTTTGACTTTCCTAGAATATGTGAAATTCAAAAGTTGTTCATTTTTTAAGGATGGAAAGCTAGAATTAATTTGGTTAAAAAATTTATCAATGATGATCATGAGTTATCAAATTCTCTAGTTGAATCTATTAATAATTATCTATTAGAATCAAATCTTGTTTACATCTTTCCAGAAGATTCCATATTAGATGTGGAAGTGTTGCTGAAGAATTTGCTTGAAGAAAGGACACAATTTGCTAAAAGAATTTGTCAATTTACTAAAGTCAATGTTGAAATCGAATGACAATATTTTCTCAAACCTCATATTCATTGGTTTTTCTTAAAATCACATAGTAATATTTCCATCACAATATTGCCACCAATCAGAGAGTATATCTTCAGATGCTAGGTGCAAATCTACCCTTGCTCTTTACCAGGGTTGGAAACATGCCTGGATGTTCAAAGGTTATGGCAAGGGATGGTTGGTTCATATTCACCCAACTGAAGAGTTTTTACAACCATTTTATTTTTAAATTATTTTTTTTATTCTTTAGTTGATCGTTTTTAGGAAGAGAAGTTCTAGTCTTTATTCTAGAAACACTCTATAAATTCCTCCTTCAACTCATTGCAAAGGGTTCTAAATTTTTGGAAAAATAAAGCCTTTTGTTGCACTTTTGTATTCAATATTTTCTTTATTATAATTTGAACCAATATCAATTCCAAGCATGGACATATTTCTAACAATATGGGCACTTTTATGTGCTTTGTATGCATTCTATTTATAAAGGAATGGTTTTAAGTATAGATATATTGTTCACGTATGTGTTTTCATTCACTCTAACATTATCACTTTTGATGTGTGTGGATTAAATTACATAACATATAGTGAAGAATTAAATTATTGTTTATATGTGATGAGTTTATAATTTATTTGATTAACTATTTAATCAAATAAGTTCTTTTTATCTATTTTAATAACGTTAATTCATAGGAATATTTGTTGTCATGAGATAGCACTACCTTTCTAGTACATATAACATAATACACTGAGGTAAATGAAATTATATTAGACTAGTTTTCGTTTATACTTAGTAATATTATTAGTTTTTCAGTCATCATCATAATCCATTTCATCTTCATACAGAATTAGTTGTAATGGGGAACTAGACCCATAATATGAGTCAAACAAAAGATTCAATGAAAATGCGTCTAATTTGGGACTCTCACAAGGTGAATTCTTAAATGTTGATGTAGCCAATTTTAGCCATTAATATTTGTTGGACTAGGAGGAGCCTTGTTAGACTTTGAATGGCAAGAAGATCACATATTAAATCAAGTAATCATTCCAAGAGTCAATCTCCTCCCAAACATTCTCAAACAACTTCTAGATTCCCTTCTCATTCTCCACCTCCTAAATTAGGAGTTCCAATTCGTTCTCATAAATATCCTATCCATGCATGAAGAAATTCCATTGTTCTTTTAATAAATAATCCACTCCCTACTCAGCCTATTTAACCTACATAAATTCAAATTATTATCCATAAACTTGAAGAGTTTTCAATTTCTAGAGAATAGGTTGATATAGATGAACCTTCTGAAGGAAACTTCACATCATGTTTAAAATAGTTCAGACTCTTGACCAAAGAACAGATTGAAAATTTTGGAACCAAAGCTTTTGAATTCCCTTTACAAGATCAACGCAGGAAAAAGCTTATTACTAGCTCCGATTTGGTTTCTAGTGAGATTATCACACAATATTCCCATCCTCTTACGGCTACCATTCGATCGGTTTCATCAAATTCTTACATTTCTCTCTTTACCACATTCCTACCACCCTTTATCTCCTTTAACCCATATAACCACAACCTCATGAATTTCTTCCATTGTGTATGTTTATATCCAACCAATAGGTACTACTAGTATTATTAGTTCTACAGGGGAATCATAATCTACTATTATTTCAACTTCCCCTTCATTAAGTACATCTACTTTTGAGTCTAACTCAATGACCACAGGTCATGTTATAAATCCCAGAATCGAAAACATACCTTGAAACAACTCAGGAGTAGTAGCTATGAATCCTCCTTTGCATCCTCTTCCTAAACATCCTGAGAGATAACTACCAAAATTCAATCCGGATGATGGTCTTGCAGCAGAGGAACATCTTCATAATTTCATGGTGGCCATCCATGTTAATGGATTCCTTGAATACAATGTAGGTTTTAGGATTTTCCCTTACACATTTGAAGGATTATAAGGTTCTTGGTATTTCTCTATTCCTGGTGTATAAATAGGATTCATTTGAAGAAAAATTCCTTAATATATATGGAGAAGATAAAGTGCCAACCACATTAATTAATGACTTATCTAATCTCAGGGTTTCTCCTACTGAAAAATAAAATATTCTAACTCCATATTTAATAGAAATTTGAATAAAATCCCAGACACATCCAATCCAGGGGAAGAAAGTACAGGTCAATTTGTTATATAAGTGTTCTTCTTTAGAATATATCTAGTTTGTCGATAACGCAAAAAAAAAAAAAAAAAAAAAAAAAAAAAAAAAAAAAAAAAATCTTATTGATAACATGAAAGAATCCTTAGTAGTTGAAAAGAGTTTGTTAGTGTTTGAGAAGAAAGTTGTTGATGAACGAAAGCTTACAAATTAAGTAACATTCAAGGAAGAGCCCAAGAAGAAAACTACCAAAGATCCTAATGAAATGGAGATCTTGAAAAAAATTCTTAAAACAAAGTCAAATGAAATGGTCGAGTTAGAGAAGAAAGTTTATAATAGTTCTTCCTCAAAAAGACCCTTTAGACATTTTAGAAGAAATCAAAAAGCTACCACCAGGGCTATTTTGAGGTCTAAAATGAGCGTTCTAACGCAATTAAAAAATAATAATGGAAATAATAAAATACGATTATATTACATCATCAAATTTTAGAGGGAAA
>APFE030320976.1:176549-233990 GCA_000404065.3 Pinus taeda
TTTAGTTGAGTGATTTTAGGAAGAAATTTTTGTTCTTTATTGTAAAGAAAAGTTTATCAATTCCTCCTCGAACTCATTACAAATCCTTACGAATTTTTGGAAAAAGAAAGGATTTTGTTGCACTTTGGTACTGAATTTTTTGTTTATTTTGATGTGAACTAATGCCAATTCTAGGCACGCATAGATTTCCAATAGTAAAAGTACTTTTATCTTCTTGGCATGCATTTTATTAATAAACAAATTGTTTTAAGTATCTAGATATTTTTCACATATGAGCTTTGATTGATTCTAGCATTATCACTTTTGATGTGCATGGATTAAATTACATAACATATAGTGAATAACAAAATTATTATTTACATGTCATGATTTTATAATTCAATTGATTAACTATTTAAATGAAATAATTTATTTTATCGATTTTAATAATGCTAACTAATGGCAATCTTCATTTCCATGAGAGAGCATTACTTTTCTAGAGCATATAGCATAATATACCTGGGTAAATTTAGTTAGATTAGATTAATTTTGTTTTAAATTTTTTAATATTATTAGGTTATAAATCATCGTCACAATCCATTTCATCATCATACACAATTAGTTGTAATGGGTAACCATACCCATAATACTATTCGAAAGCAGTAGCTTCAACAAAAAAGAGTATAATTTGGGATTATGACTGTGTGGATTCCAAAATGTTAATACATTAAATTTTGGCCATCAACATATTTATGTCTCCCTTTTCTTAATTTTCCTTCTAATTTCCTTAACGTGCAAATTTGTGTCTGTTGACATCCCTTTTCTCCTGTTTTCGTTTATTTTCATAATTAAATGCAAATGGTTGACTCTTTTCCTTTGCTAATACATTTTCTAATTTACATAGCCATTATTGAACCACAAGTTATGTTCACTATAGTATTTTCCCAACATTTAGCCTGGAATATGTGACTCATGAACTTGGCCTTGTTTTCATTTTATTATCCTTTATTACATTAACTTTAACCTAGGATTGTTACACATTTCAAATAGAGATTACCACATGCAAGGAGAGTTGGTATAATTGGGGCCTACAGTTTACCTTTATCTCTCATTAATGATTGGCTACCCAAGATCTTCCAACAAAATGGTGCTAGAGGGGGGGAACCTTTGACAGGTTTCAAAGTAATTTTTCAACCCTTGAATTAAGGAAAGGCCCCTACCAATTTTTTGGAAGCATAACCATAAGAAAAATGAATGGTTAAAAAATAAATTGTGAATCTTGATATGCCACTTTCATATTCTACTATGCATATGTGAATTGGTCTTCTACCTATGATACAATCTCATTAGACATTGAACCCCCTGATAACTTTTATTCAAACCCCAGCTATAACATTATTAGAAATAACTATGTCTAGTGTTTCTACACCTAGAAAATCCCAAATAACTTACCATATTCAATCCAGGAGAAAAATAACCTGAGCCATATCATGTGATTGAGGAATAGTCCCTATTGAATAAACCTTGACATTTAGGCAAACTAGGAAGAATTTTTATATAAAATCTGAGGCCCCTAAAAGAATATCCTTGATTACCAATTGACAAAGACTGTGAGAGACACTAAAATTTCTATTCATATACAATTGTAAAATTATTCGGTAAGAAGTTTGGGTCCACCACCATGTCCACCTTATTCTCCACCTAACTCCCTATTAGGTTCCTCTTCATAGTTGTCATCCTCAAAAAGATCTATAACTCAAACTCCAAGAAATGATTAGCAAGATTATTTGAATTTAAACATGGCCAATTGGTTGTAGCTAGCCTAGGATGCACATTGAAATTCCAGAGAATGTCCATCCTTATACTCATTATTCATATAAATTTCTCCCAATGTTTGACCCTGCTAAGAAAGACTCATTGGATGATGACATGAAACAATTCATGTAAGTAGTGTGGCTTATCAGTGTGGAAGAAGAAGATGTGGTTTGCCAATTATTTTCTTATATGTTTAATGGTAAAGCTTTCTCAAGGAATTTTTTCATGGTTTGTACGCCAATTACAAATTGGGGGACATCCCAAACCATGTTTCTTGAAAAATTTGAAGAATTTAAATCTCCCATGGGCCTTGTTGAGGTGTTAGAAATTAAATAACATGGCAATGGAATATAAAATATTATGGAAACATAAACACATAAAATATTAAATAAAAAGAGATACGTATATACATGTTTCACACAATTTTTCCTACATCCATTGAGAAACAACCAAACGTTCCTTTTATACTATCCAACAAAATGAGTAGATACAATATATACAAAATCTGTTATAATTTCTTGTTTTCTCTCAGACAATCCCCTCTCTCTTTCTCAGACATAATAATTAATGCATATCCACAATATGATTCCCTCATATAAACTGAGGGTTTCCATATAGGGAAAAAAACTGAAATTAACATAACTTTAACCACCATCTTTCACCTAGTGAATGACTTATATTGACTATGAAATTAAAATATTTTAGAAGGAAACATTTCAACTATTTTTTTCGCTTCAGTGATGCTACCCCTAAACACCGACTAGAGGGTTCTAAGGAATTAGATTCCTCCCTGGAAGCAATAGTGATGGGGAAATCCTCCCCACAACCCCCAATTTGTAATTGGGATCCAACCATGGCTGAAACAAAAAAATTATGAACAATCAGGAAGATAATTAGGCTCCACATGAAACAATCTTCCACTTGGAGACTGATTATATAAACTCCATCACTGCTTCACTTACTCTAAAATGCCTCCACTTGCACCTGGTTCCTTCTCATCTTCACCATCATCCTTGAAGGCTACCCAAAACTAAGCAGAAACTCATTTTCTCCCTGGTTACCACCTTTGTCAACATATCTACAGGATTCTAGATAATGTGTATCTTTTCTAGCTTCAACTATCTATCCTCCACAACTGAACGTATGAAATGGTACCTGATCTGTATATGTTTTGTCTTCGAATGAGTTTTCCAGTTATTTACAAGATGAATTTTACTTTAGTTGTGACTATATAACTTGACCATCTCCTGCTTATTTCTCAACTCATCCATAAAAATTTCTAACCAATTCATTTCATTACTAGCCTGTATAACACCAACATTCGTTCCTTTGATTGTTGAAAGTGAAACAATTTTTTACAATTTTGAAACCCAACTGAGAGTTGTTCCACCTACAATAAACACACACCTCATGGTGCTTCTCATGTTATATCTATCACTTACCATATATGCATCAAGATATCCTTGTAAAATAATGTTTGAGCCTGGAAAACATAATGTTTGATTTGGGGTATCTCGGAAATTCCTGAAAATCCGCTTCACTTACATCTAATGTTCCCTTCCTAGATTGTTCATATTCCTGCCCTCAACTCCCATGGCATGTGCAATAACTAACCCTGTCCAGGTGATTCCATACACTAAGCTTCCAACTATTGATACATGTGAAACTTTAGAAATAATCAATCTCTTCCTAGGTCTTGGGACACATCTCCTTACTTAGCTTGAAATGGCCACCCAAAGCCATATTAACTAGTTTTTCATTCTAGATATTAAATATTTTCCACACCTTTTCGACATACTAACTTTGAGACAATGTTAATCTGAAATTTTCTTGTCTCTACTTATTCTCATTACAAGGACTTTCTTTGCAACACCCAAAGCCTTCATTGCAAATGAATGGGCCAATTTTCTTTGAGCACATTTATGTCATGCGTATTAGCCCCTGTAAAAAGCATGTCATCCACATATAATCGCAATATAATATTGATGCCATCATTTTTCTTTTGAAGATAGATACAGCGATTAGAGTGACATCTAGTTTAACCTTGTTCAAAAATCAACTTGTCAAATTTTAGATACCACTACCTTGTAGCTTGTTTTAAGACATACACACTCATATTCAGCTTGCACACTAATTTATCTTTCCCTTTAACCTCATACATTATGGTTGTCGCATATAGATCCCTTCCTCCAAATAACCATAGAGACATTTTGTCTTTACTTCTAATTGTTCGAGATGCAAATCTTTTGTTCCAACTAGACTTAAAATATTTCTCATTGACATCATTTTAACATGAAGAGAAAATATTTCATCAAAGTCTATACCTTTATTTTGTGTAAAGCATTCCACAAAAAATCAAGCCTTATACCTATTTTTTCGACCATCTTCTTCCTTCAATATGTAAACCCATTTATTCTGTAATGTTGTTTTACCTACAAGATGTTAGCATCATATAATCTTGAAATCAAAGTGTTTTTTCCTTTTACTATTCATCTAGAAGGTATGCAGGCATTGGAAAAAATACTTCAAGAGATCTACACCATTAGAAAGACATTTCAAGTGTACTCATTTGACTAATTTTTCTAGAGGACGTGTGTAAACATACAAAGCATGGAGGGCTACTTGGAATTTTTATGAATTTTCTACGAAAAATATTTCTTTTGTCATCATTTCCAAAATATGTTTTCGACCAAATGAAGCTTAGTTTTATAAAACTGAAAGAGGTATTTTCCATGAATGGGCCGAAGAACGCAAACATCCTTAATGTTCTCCAACGATTCCATATATTGGAAGAGTCATATGCATATTTACAGTCTAGTCTTATGGTTTTGGAATTTATTGTTCTAGTTATTAGGTCGGCATGAATATTGTGAGGTGATGGACAATAATTTTTTAAAATGGAGAGATATTTCCGTTAATGACACTCTCATATAGAAAAACCTCTCTTGATTTTTCAACATATATCCATATCCAAGATATATGAGTTAGTTTTGGAACCTTAGTTTTCAAGAAATTGAGCCGCTCATTCATAGTAGACCTGTTTCGCAAACATATCAATCAATTTTATTTTGAGAAATTTAGAATTTTGTAGCTTGTAGAAGTAATTTTAGCTATTTGGTAAGCATGGATAAGTTTAACTTCATGTAGTTTTAAGTTCAAAGTCATGTGTTGATCAGTTGCAACTTGTTTGATGTTTCTAAAGTGTATTAGTCTTGATATAACAGTTTCTTCTTTTTTTTGCATAGAAAGTAAATATGCATTTCATCTGAACCATTCAACATTTATGAAGTGAATTCTACCACCTATAGTGGTAATTCAAATTCATATTTGTATATAGTGATGTAGAGACGTGGAAAATGGGGTTGGTCAGATTGGAGAGGAAAGAACATTGTGCATATTATATTTTTTTCAGAGTTTTAATGAAATTGGTGGATGAAAAGTACGTGGTTAAATATTGTCATAGATTTATGTGATTAAGCTCTCTTCTGTGAGTGTTTCCCTTTTTGTGTGTGTTATATTTATTCCAGTAATGTTTAAATGAAAAACATGTTTCACAATTCATTTAATTAATGGTGTTCTCTTACAGTCACTTAGACATTTCATATGTCTTTTTCCCCATAACCATTTTAAGATTCATCCATTGTTTCATGCCTTGAGATGGTTATCTACTTTCTTTATTATTCTCACATCTGCAACTATTAGTTGGCATAAGGAAGTGTTCTCTTCCCTGACACCACATCTATAAACTTTGTTATTTTCTAGAGATCTAGCCATTATTATTAACTAAAATGAGTCTTTAGTGGTTGATTTTAAAGATAAAGCCTTCTCTGGGGTTGGAAAGGCTAGTTTCAAATTCCGCAAGTGGTTTTTGGTTACCGTTGGGTTTCTTTCCTATAGCCAAAGGAAATTATGAAATGCTAACATAGATAACCTAAATAAGTCCCAAGTATGGTTATGTACCAAGGATTGCATCTCATCTTTGATGGCTTTCTCCCACTTCTTCCTTGTTTATGCTTGCACTTCTCCTTCATATACCTTTGGTTCACTAGAATAAATTAACAATACATAATATAATGAAGGGGAATTTTGTTCAGGAAGTCTACATAACTTGGTAGATAATATAACAAAACTAGCAAGAGTTTGAGGTTCCTACTGTTGGTTTTGTTGTCATTTCTTCTATTAATCATTATGATTTCCTTACATCTTTGAATTTACTTCTCATGTGATCTCATCAACTAATGTGTACTCTGTGTTCTCTTTTTCATGTGGATTTCCCTGCAATTGAAGTTTGTACAAAACCCTTTCATTGAATACTACATCTCTACTCCTGATAATTTTATGGTTCTCATAATTATATAAGTGATGAAAAAATCATTAACACCATATCTAATGAAGGTACACTTCTTTTATATTGCCTTCAAACTTTTTTGTTTTCTCTATTAATGTTGACAAGTGCTTCATAACTGAAAAGTATTTAGAAATAAGTAGTTTACCTTTTTACCTATTCATCGCTCCTCTAGAATAACACCATCCAATGAAGTTAAAGGCCCTATGTTTATTAGATAAACAACAATATGTACAACATCTTCCCAAAATTGTAAATCCAATCCTCCATGAAATACGCACCATGCATGCTCAATGATTGTCGCGTTCACCCTTTTTGACACACCATTTTCTTGTGGTTTTCCTTTAACTATCTACCCTCTATGAAGTTAATGCTATTAATACTAATTATCAAACTCCTTATTGTATTCACCCCTACTATCTGATTTGTGACATTTCAACTTGTTTCAAGTGTCATTCTCAACCAAAGGTTTCCATTTCTTAAAAGTATCAAAGAAATAATATTCATTTCAAATACAACTTACCCAAGTTTTTCTAGTTACATCATCAATAGAAATAACATAAAAATGAGAGCCACTAAGACATGATATCTGAATAGGTTCCCATACATATGTATGCAGAAAATCTAATTTTTCATTCTTCTTTTCTTTCCAAACTATGAGAAATGTGACTCTCCTCTATTTTTCATAAAAACAATTTTCACAAAAACCTAAATCGACATGCTTCAAACTTGTCAAAAAATTACTAGGGTGAATAATCTGCATCCCCTTCTCACTCATGTGCACGAGCCTATGATGCTAGAGTGTCATATCTTCTACTGTGGAGGTCAAAACGTTAACATTATTAGAAATATCATTTCATAATTCTAATGTACCAATCTTTTATCCATTTTCTATTACCAAGGCTCCTTTAGTGACCTTCTAGGTTTTGTTTATAAATCTACTTACACAAGCTTCACCACCCAATTTCTCTATTGAAATTATATTTTTCTTTAGATCTAGAAGATTACTTGCCTCCTTTAATAGTCATTGGTTTCTATTATGTTTCTTTATAAAAACATTACCCATTCCAATAATTTTACTCATTGGTTTCCATTATGTTGCTTTATAAAAACATTACCCATACCAAAATGAACTTGTCTAAAATATCCTTGAACATAGTCATGAAAATGCTTCCTATCAGGTGTGGCATGGAATGAAGCCCTTGAATATATCATGCCAAGCATAAATAATATTTTCTAATGAAAGAGTCAAATATTATTAAAACACATCACCTCTTACATTTAATCCATGATTGTTCTCTTGTTTTTTATCTCCTTCTTTTCCCTTTCGAGATTTACAATATTTCTTCAAGTGTCCTTTCTTCCCACATTTCCAACATATTATCCCCAATTTGGATATGGATATGCCTTTCCTTGACTTAATATAATGTCATGGGATCTTTCATTTCTCTAGATTTATTCCCCTAGTATCTACAGTCAAAGCATTGCCTCTTATATGACCTGAGCTTTTTTGTCACATTTCCTCGCTAAGGACAACATGAAAAACATCACCAAACGTTAAAGCACCAAATTGAGAAAAATAATAATGATGTCCATGACTCGGCCATTCCAAATTTCTAGAAATAAGCATATAAATGACAAATCCATAACTTCATCATAAAATATTACTTATAGAAAACTCAACTCACTAGTAAAAATGTTAAATTCATTTAAGTGATCAACAACAGATCCACCTTTTCACATCTTCATATTAAATAATCGCTTCATAAGAATTATGTGCTTGATGCCGAGGATTTTTCATATGGATTGGCCAATGCCTTCATTAGAACCTGTTGTTAATTCCTTTGAATTGTTGAAGGTGATTGATGCCGTCAGGCATAGGCATATTGTTTCTAGTGCCTTTCTATCAAGGATATCTCATTCTTCATTCATCATATTTTTTGGCTTCTACACTCTTCCACTCAATGGTAGGTAAAGATATTTCTAATACAAATAATTCTTGATTTGTATATTCCGTAGTTGGTACTTTGGGCATTGAATTTCTTAACCCTAAATGTATCATCTTCCTCCATTTCTCTCACTCAAATGAGGAACCCCTCTTTCTAGTTAGTTTATCAGCCAAATATAACTTCAACTCTTATAGTAGTAGTTAGAAATTAAATTACAGGGAATTGGAAAAAATAAAATATTACATAAAAGGAAACACAAAAAATCATAAAACAACGGAGAGACACATATATACGTGTTTCTCCCAATTTGTGCTAAGTCCACAGAGAAATAGACATGACTTCCTTTTATAATATCCAAGAAAACGAAGATGGTGTTTTTTCGATTAATAACTTGGAGGCACGGCGGAGCGGAGAATGAAATCCTGAAACCCTAGTGTGGCCGCCATGGCTTCCCTCTACTCCACTAATGCGGGCCTATGACAGGAAATCGAGGAGCAGTGGCGGTGGCTACCGTTATCGCCAGACAATCGCTGCACAGTCCAGCGCGAGGATGAAAAGCAGAAAAATGGTAAACTCTGTGAGTTGAAATGGAAATAGAGTTGGGTTGCTTCTGACCTGGCTCAGCCCGAATCAGAGTCAGGCGAGATACGACCAGAAATGTACAGTTATCTCCGTAAAGACATAATCGCGTGGATACATGAGCTAAGAAAATCGGGGTTAATGACATTGCAGGGGATCCATTTGGAAATGAAGAATCCATTTCAGGTTGACTTCAAGACCGCGCAACTTCAGCGCCCAGATAGCAGGACTGCCCATCTTCAGCACCCAGGCAGTGAGGAAGAGTGTGTAACCTCCATTCCTCATTGAGGTAGCCGAGATCTTATTCTTCCCCAGCAAGAGAGTTTTCAAATTCAAATAATTCTTTTGACAGGAAAAACCCTGCTCCTTGGGGTCCAGCTGACTTTCACAATGCGCCATCTCTCAAGGATTCTCGAACAGAGATTGGGGATTCCTTCCTCCCTTCTTCGGCTCCTCTTTGTTGGTAAGCAGCTTGATATCAATCTGCCTCTTTCCTTTTACAATATTGAACGGAATGCCACAGTGATCCTATCTCTTTGTTTAAGGGGAGGTGCAGTTGGGCAGTCCTCTACCTCCAAAGGTTTTTCCTACAAAGATGTAGTACATGCACAGCCTGCCAAGAAGTCTACCCAATCTGCTGAAGCCCCCAAACCTTTTCTGGTGGAAAAAATGGAGGAAACCCCTGCCATTGAAATCTCTCATCCATCTTTAGATGATCAATACCAGACTTTTGCATAAACGATGCTCATTTGTAGATTTAATGGCCTATGGCCCCGCACTGCAGATCTATACCAATGGATCCTTTCTAATTGGAACAACAACTGCAAAGTCTTCTTCTGCTCGAAAGGCTTCTTTATTGTAACCTTTGCCTTCAATGAAGATTACCAGAAAGCCTTAACGGGGGGCCCCTGGTTCTGGGGATCAATTGGACCTTTCCTCTCCCCCTGCTTCCCAAACTTTGACCCCTCCACTGCAGTCATCTCCAAGCTTCCTATCTGGGTCAGGCTTCCAAATCTTCCTGCGCATCTATGGAATTTTGTTGTCTTTCAAGGAATCGGAGACACCCTAGGCCGCTTCCTGGCAACAGATACCTCAAGGGGGGAGAAAGAAATATACACCTATGGCAGAATATTTGTAGAAATAGACATCAGTAAAGGGCTGCCAGATCAGATCATCCTCAAAGTCGGAGACTTCCATTGGACAAAAACTTTGGACTACGAGAATACAGCCTTCAGTTGTCGCCATTGCCATTAGACAGGGCATCTATAGAACACATGTGCAGCGTTCCTTGACAAAAAGAAGAATATCACTCGCAAATCCAAATCCAAGAGTTGGAAACCTTGTGACAGGCCCCCTATGGATGACATAGAGGCTTTCAGCTCAGATGAGGAGGACCCTGATGTGGACGAGGAGATTATGGAGCATCCCAAGGCCTCGCCCTCTGCCCCAGCCATGGATCCTTTTGCGCCTCTGTTCTCACAGAAGCGCTCTCATGAGTCTTCGCCTTCTGCTTCAGACAAGGAGTCCCAGCCTTTAGCACAGAACAATCTGCAAGTAGTTCCGATCCAGCGAGATCAAAATGGTTGGGTCAAATTCAGTAAAAAGAAAGGAAAAAAATGTAGATTGGATGATTCTGCCCATGCTGGGTAGAAGGCCTAGACTAGCTCATTTCTTTCTACCCTCTCAGTTTCCTTTGCTCGTTCCATGGTTGTTTTTGGGACCGAGGTTGATATTGTATCATTTCTGGCTCCCTTGCTCTTCAGCTTCGCCTCTTTGCAAGCTCTGATTGTACCATATTTCTTTTCTTAATAGATTTAGTCCAATTCACAAAAAAAAAGATATCCAAGAAAATGAAGAGAGACAACCTACAACAAATCCGGTGTAATTTCCTCTTCGCTCTCACACAATTTTCTTTCTCTTTCTCAAATAGAATAAATAATATATAGTCTCAATAGAATTCCCTCATGTAAACTGACGTTTTTCTTCTAGGGGGAAAAAAATAAATTAGCATAGCTTCTACCAACATATCCTTCTCCTGATGAACGACCTAGATTGACTACAAAATTACGATATTTTAAAAGAAAAATTTTCATCTATTTTTTTTCTTTGGGGCACTGTTGCTAAACCAATGTCTGAGGGGGATCCAAAGAATACATCCATCACCACTGGACTACCGTGACATCAATACTGGGGGAGAAATCCCCCCACAACCCATTATTAGGGACTAAGATCCCAGCATAGTTGAAATAACAAACCTCTAAACAACCAGGAAGATAATCAAGCTCCACATCCAACATTAGGATCTATCCTAGATGAAAATGGATTTTAAAGAAAATTTAAAGATTTCAATCCAAGATATTTTATTAAGAAAATTAAAACAAAGTTGAAGTAATATTATCTAGTTTACAATAATTTAGTTGGAAGGAATCTCAAATATATGAAATTGAATTAGATAAGTAAAGGAACATGTTTTGTCAAATAGGAGGGCCTTCTTGATGAAGTTGCATATGCTAGAGAAAACTCAGAACCTTGAAATCATTAACTTAAATCATCTCATAAAAAATGCAGTCATACATGGGAATGATAACCAATTGTATATATTAATGGTATAATGTTTTCCTAGATATCATACTTCTGATCACCTATTTTAGACTTTCTCTGGGCATTTCTAAGAAATGAAGTACAACTTCTTAGGCTAACAACACTCTCATAGGTTGATGAATTAACAAAATAGATTGATTTGGGCTCAAAATGAATGATCAATTCATTGATTTGATGAAAAGTTTGAATCCATTCTTTTGTTCTTATTTTTGTTGACCACAACATGAAATATAGGAAAATAGGTTTCAAAGAATCAAGAAAATATCCCAGATTCTTTATTATTTGAGGAATTCATTAGTGGATATCATAAATAGGATCATTCTACAAAAAACCCATGTTTTATTTTCTCATAATTTATCTTCTGCTTCTCAGAAATCATGTTATAAGCTGATTGTTGGAAAGCTATTGTGAATTTGCATTATTCCATTTGATCAAATGATGGAGGCTCACACATGCAACCTGGGTGATATTCAAACAAAAAATATCCATATTGTGCTCTTAGAAATAGAACTTATGTAACTAATTCCCTTCTAGAAGTATGTTTATATCTCACATTACAAAAATTTTGAGTTGTAAAATGGGCCTCCTAATGAATGTTGTAAAAAAATAGTGGAAATAATAAAATAATATTAGATTACATCATGTAATATTAAAGGGAAAAAAAAGAAAAAAAACTACATTTTCACCTTGTATTTTTAACTTACCTCCCTATGGTTTTACTCACATTTTGAGCGGCAGGACTCATTCGACGCAAGAATAAATTCCTCATCCAAGGAGCAACTATGTTGTAAACTTTGGATGGAATTTTCTAGATGGAAAATGATAAATACATGTATAAAATGTGATTTCAATCACGTTTTCTATGTATTTCTCATTTTTCATATAGCAGGGTGCTTTGAAAGTATGAAACATGGGTAGTCCTTGGATAAGGAATCAAATTTTGTAGCGAATGAGTTTACCCATTTTAAATTTGAGTAAAATTATATGGAGATAAGTTGAAAGTACGAGTTGAAAAAGTAGATTTTGTAATTTTTTATTTTTTATACTCAAAAAATGGTGAATCATCCCCCCTGGTTGCCATAATCATCTTGAATTGTATTGGTTCTTATAAATTTGATTTTGGATGTACATTTTTGTTTTGAGGCCCATTTTATACCTCGAAATTTCTCTAATGATCATGGAGATGTCCATTGAGACTAGCTTCAAGAATAGATATGGTAAACTTTCGTTAGTCAAATCAAAGTGTAATCTTAATTAATCCATCAAACATAAAAGAAAGCCATGTTAATTAACAAGCAAAAGGTAGGAATATTGTGATGTTTTTTTCCGGGAAATCATAGTAAATGGGGTGATTAATGTTGGAATTATGATATAGGTGTTGTCCTTGACGACAACTCACTTAGATGATAGTTCACAGTGCAACAAGTTAACTTACAGATCAAACTCCAACAATTGAAGAAAGAGAGTGGTTTAAGAACTATATGTTGGTTCACTTTGTCGAAGAAGCATATACACATGGGTTAATAGAAAAAAAGAAGCATATAGATATAAATGCACTCGAATAGGAGGAAAACAACATACATGATGGAAAACCAAGGTTTTGGTCTGAGGTATTTGGTCCAAGGTATTTTGGTCCAAGGTATTTGGTTCGAGGTATTTGGTCAGAGGTATTGACCCTAGCTATTTGGTCCAAGGTATTGGTACTAAGTGGTTTTGGTTCGAGGTATTGATAAAGGATCTAAATATATGAGGGGGAAAATCTCATTAGGCCATGGTGCCTAGGTAATGAATATATTATGAAGAGTAAGATCAAAAGAAAATATGAATGTTATGGGTTTCTGGTGCTTTTCTTGATCTAAACTAAGGATGAAACTTAGTGGTTGATGCGGGATGGATCTGGATCATAAGGCCTCAAATGAATTATTATTTTGTGTTCTGCTGATCGATAGTTTAGATCTAAATACCAAAGCATGTGTTATTCTATAAATGTTATGATATGGGTATGAATGAAGTCTGGAATACCTATGAAGTTTTTAAGTTAGTATTTGCAGATATGTATGTTGGTTCACTTTGGTAGAAGCGTGTATACACATTGGTTTGTCACATCCAAGTAGCATATACATTATGAAATATGATATTTGAAGTTGTAGGTGGTTCTGCTTGTTGTTGCAGAGTTATGGGTTCTACTACGTGTTCTGGTGACTATATTCTAGTGACAGTGTTCTACATGTTTAGGTTGACTGATTGTGACTTGCTTCAGTGATGAGGGGTATTCAGCGATTGATTCTGTTGTGGTTGATTCATATATTGACGATTGAGTTTGAGTGGTTGGTAGATGTAGATGTATTTGATGGTTATATTATAGTAGTAATTGATTCTGATCCTCAATTTACTGAGGGTCCTGTGTGAAAATGTGATGAAATGAAGCCTTCAAATTATGGTGTTGTGTTTCAAAACTATCCAGTCTGAAAAATTATGAAACATGGTCCCTAGAGGAAGACACAAGGTCATAGCCTTCTGTAGGCTAGCAACTATGTACTCATAAACATATCGGCTAGTACAAGAGCTAGGAGGTTGGAGATCCCTTCCAGTCAAAGCTCAAAAATAAGAGAAGGTCGTAGCCTTCTGTAGGTTGGCACCTACGTGCTAGTAAATCGATCAGTTAGTAAAAGAGTGAGGGGGTTGGAGCTTCTTTCTAGTGGCAGTTGGAAAATGAGTGAAGGTTGTAGCCTCTTGTAGGTTGCCATGTACATACTAGTAAATGGATCGGGTAGTATAAGAGATAGGAGGTTGTAGCTTGCTTCCTGTAGAAGCTAGAGAATGAGAGAAGGTTGTATCCTTCTCCAGGTGGGTGCCTGCCCACTAGTATGAGTCTACACTAGTACAAGATTGAAAAAAGGTTTTTCTTATATAGAAAGAAGACATCAATAGATGGTTTTTGCCCCACATTGAGTTTCCACCTTAAATCTTCGTGTTCATGTGTGTTACTTATATGTGATGGTTTATTCCATTATTACTGTACATGGTTACTATTTATATGATTAATAAAGTACTAATGCACTAATTAAATATCAACATATAATGAATTAACTGAATCATAAGTTTTTCGGATATACGTTGGTTGCTTTAAAGAGAGTTGTGTGTACATGTGAGTTACCTTCACTGAAGTAGCATATATAAATTTGAGTATGAAATGAAAAATTTATAGATTTAATAACACCGATTCACCCCCCCCTCTCAGTGTTATTTCCAACAATTGTTATCAGAGCAGGTCCTTTGGTAGAAGCTTGATCTCTTGAAGGAGATCCATAGAAACAATGGGAAAGAAGCTAAAGAAGAAAGCACCTCAGAAAAACAAGACATCTCAAAGGAACAGTGACAAGAGGAGAAACAATTGGTCGTTAGGTTGAAGCAAGTATTCAGATTTATAATCACCTTAGGTTGATGATGAACAAGCAGCTGAAGTATCAGGTACAAAGTTTTGGTCTTCTAGTGATACTTTTCTTTGTTCATGCAATAGTGAAGATATTGGAGGTGATCGTGAAAGAAACATAGAAGCAGAAGTTAAAAGGCTCACAGATAAAATCAAAGATCAACAAGATCTATTTAAAAAAAGGGAGTGTGCCTTCAAAGAAGAAATTACCAGATTAACAGCTCAACTAGAGGAAGGAAACAAAGTAAGGAAGTAGTACAAGGAGAAGGAAAATTAATTTCAAAAGTTGTAGGATGAAGTGACATCATTAAGCAATGAAGTAAATGAAATGAGCCCAATAATTAAGATACTTAAAGATAGACCTAGTTACTATGAAATTCTTGAAGCCAAGATCCCCTCTAAAAGAAAATCTTGAAAATAAGCAGAATGAAGAACTACCTCAAGTAGATGAAGAACAAGAAAATGAGATTCTCAAATTAAGGTAACAAGTGGAAGAAGGAAGAAAGTATAAAGAAATCTTGAAGTAGCAATATCTGGAAAACGAAGAGCAATATCAGATTGAGGTAAATATCTTAAAAGGTAAATTAGAAGAAAAGGATAAGCTATTACAATTTGAAGATAGTACTAAGATTTTGCATAATATTCTTAGTAGTCAAAGATTTCATACCATCAAAATTGGTCATGGTTTTCATGAATCTTTTCAAGGTGAATTTGACTCACAAGATGAGGCAATGAACTCTAATGCCAAATCTAAAATGATCAACAAGGAAATGAGAGGTGAACCCCATCAACAACCATGGAAAGAAAGTCTTCCAAGAAAATCTATTACTCCTAACTATGGAAGTGATAATCTCTTATTTCCTCTGAAGAATAATGTTGAAAGTATTATATGTCATAATTTTGGACATCTTGTAATGAGATGAATAAGTAGAATTGTTCAAGACCATCACATAGAAACATCATCAACTTCTAGCTACTTTAAGGGATATTGTTTTTCTTGCAATATGTTTGGTCGCAAAGCCATTGACTGTTATAGAAGTAATATGAAACATGTAAGATGTTATGCATGTAACAAGTTTGAACATATAGCAAAGAAATACAAAAGAAAATTATGGGCATCATACTAAAAGGAGAGAACATCATCACACTCAAAGATATGGAAGAAGAATGAAGTACAGTAAAAAAGATTTGGCATAGCACAGTGTACAGACATAACAAACTTAGGGGGAGATGAAAGTGTGAAACTTCAGTGTTCTAAATCTCATATGTAATTTTCATGAATACAAGTCACGTATATACATGAGTTCATAGTTACACAATCGTGTATATGTTGGTTTGATGAAAAGGTTGTGGGAAAGACTTAGGAAAAGGGATCTGATATGGTTCAGTCAATTATCTAGAATGTTTGATGATGGTAACAATTTATTGATGATATGTGGAAAGGTGTTGGTCCTCATAATTTGTTAAAAAATTGATTTATATCTAATTGATGATGATGCCTTGATGATTTTTACTCATATTTTCAATGATCAGATCTGAGAATGAATAATTGACATAGGTTGAAGGGAATCATATGCTTCTAATAATGCATTGTTGGCATTATGTTAGAGGATCTTGGTACATGAAGATGCTTATATTGCTTGATCCACATAGTTTTTTTTATTCAGGTGACTCTTTTGATGATGGACATATACAATTTGTTTATCTTGATGCTGTTGACAAATTCTTATGATACAGATCATATATGGTGTACGACAGTTGCTAAGGAATATCATGGTCTTGTCTAGATCATTGGTCATTGTTATAAATTTCATGTATATCATTTATTATAAAGGTCATGTAAAGACCTATTTTTTAACCCCACTATGCATGGGAAAGATGATATAATAATTGTTATTTTAGTCATGTATAAACTCTTGGTATATCCCCACTTGGTTGGGTGGATGAGTCAAAATTATGAGCCATTGGTGATAGGAAGGTCATACTCACTTAGTTGAGTTATAAAGTCATGTTATTCTTGTGAAAAATATTTTTTTGCAAACTCTGCTCAGATGTGAGAATGAATAATTGACATAGGCTGAAGGGGATCATATGCTTCAAATATTGCATTGTTGGCATTATGTTAGAAGATCTTGGTACATGAAGATGCTTATATTGCTTGATCCACATAACTGTTTTGATTCAGGTGACTCTTTTGATGATGGACATATACAAGTTGTTGATCTTGATTCTGCTGCCAGATGCTTATGACACATATCATATATGGTGTATGATAGACGCTGAGGAATATCATGGTCTTGTTTAGATCATTGGTCATTGTTATAAATTTCATGTATATCATTTATCATAAAGGTCATGTAAAGAACTATTTTGCAACCCCACTATGCATGGGAAAGATGACGTAATAATTGTTATTTCAGTCATGTATAAACTTTTGGTATATCCCCACTTGGTTGGGTGGATGAGACAAAATTATGAGTCATTGGTGATAGCAAGATCATACTCACTTAGTTGAGTTATAAAGTCATGTTATTCTTTTAAAAAATATTTTTTTGCAAACTATGCTCAGATGTGACAATGAATAATTGACATAGGTTAAAGGGGATCATATGCTTCTAATAATGCATTGTTGGCATTATGTTAGAAGATCTTGGTACATTAAGATGCTTATATTGCTTGATCCACATAGTTGTTTTGATTCAGGTGACTCTTTTGATGATGGACATATACAAGTTGTTGATCTTGATGCTGTTGACAGATGCTTATGATACAGATCATATATGGTGTATGATAGTTGCTAAGGACTATCATGGTCTTGTTTAGATCATTGGTCATTGTTATAAATTTCATGTATATCATTTATTATAAAGGTAATGTAAAGACCTATTTTGTAACCCCACTATGCATGGGAAAGATGATGTAATAATTGTTATTTCAGTCATGTATAAACTTTTGGTATATCCCCACTTGGTTGGGTGGATGAGTCAAAATTATGAGTCATTGGTGATAGCAAGATCATACTCACTTAGTTGAGTTATAAAGTCATGTTATTCTTTTGAAAAATATTTTTTTGCAAAGTATGCTCAGACGTGACAATGAATAATTGACATAGGTTGAAGGGGATCATATGCTTCTAATAATGCATTGTTGGCATTATGTTAGAAGATCTTGGTACATGAAGATGCTTATATTGCTTGATCCACATAGTTGTTTTGATTCAGGTGATGCTTTTGATGATGGACATATACAAGTTGTTGACCTTGATGTTGCTGACAGATGCTTATGATATAGATCATATATGGTGTATGATAGTTGCTAAGGACTATCATGGTCTTGTTTAGATCATTGGTCATTGTTATAAATTTCATGTATATCATTTATTATAAAGGTCATGTAAAGACCTATTTTGTAATCCCACTATGCATGGGAAAGATGACGTAATAATTGTTATTTGAGTCATGTATAAAATTTTGGTATATCCCCACTTGGTTGGGTGGATGAGTCAAAATTATGAGTCACTGGTGATTGCAAGATCATACTCACTTAGTTGAGTTATAAAGTCATGTTATTCGTTTGAAAAAATTTTTTTTGCAAACTCTAAGAAGATCTGACAATGAATAATGGACATATGTTGAAGGGGATCATATGCTTCTAATAATGCATTGTTGGCATTATGTTAGAAGATCTTGGTACATGAAGATGCTTATGTTGCTTGATCCACATAGTTGTTTTGATTCAGGTGACTCTTTTGATGATGGACATATACAAGTTGTTGATCTTGATGTTGCTGATATATGCTTATGATACAGATCATATATGGTGTATGATAGTTGCTAATTACTATCATGGTCTTGTTTATATCATTGGTCATTATTATAAATTTCATGTATATCATTTATTATAAAGGTCATGTAAAGACCTATTTTGTAACCCCACTATGCATGGGAAAGATGATGTCATAATTTTTATTTCAGTCATGTATAAACTTTTGGTATATACCCACTTGGTTGAGTGGATGAGTCAAAATTATGAGTCATTGGTGAGAGGAAGGTCATACTCACTTAGTTGAGTTATAAAGTCATGTTATTCTTTTGAAAAATATTTTTTTGCAAACTCAACTCAGATCTTACAATGAATAATTGACATAGGTTGAAGGGGATCATATGCTTCTAATAATGCATTGTTGGCATTATGTTAGAAGATCTTGGTACATGAAGATGCTTATATTGCTTGATCCATATAGTTGTTTTGATTCAGGTGACTCTTTTGATGATGGCCATATACAAATTGTTGATCTTGATGCTGCTGACTGATGCTTATGATACAGGTCATATATGGTGTATGATAGTTGCTAAGGACCATCACAGTCTTGTTTAGATCATTCGTCATTGTTATAAATTTCATGTATATCATTTATTATAAAGGTCATGTAAAGACATATTTTGTAACCCCACTATGCATGGGAAAGATGATGTAATAATTGTTATTTCAGTCATGTATAAACTTTTGGTATATCCCCACTTGGTTCGGTGGACGAGTCAAAATATGAGTTATTGGTGATAGGAAGGTCATACTCACTTAGTTGAGTTATAAACTCATGTTATTCTTTTGAAACATATTTTTTTGCAAACTCATCCCAAATCTGACAATGAATAATTGAGATAGGTTGAAGGGGATCATATGCTTCTAATAATGCATTGTTGGCATTATGTTAGAAGATCTTGGTACATGAAGATGCTTATATTGCTTGATCCACATAGTTGTTTTGATTCAGGTGACGCTTTTAATGATGGACATATACAAGTTGTTGATCTTGATGCTACTGACATATGCTTATGATACAAATAATATATCGTGTATGATAGTTGCTAAGGACTATCACGGTCTTGTTTAGATCATTGGTCATTGTTATAAATTTCATGTATATCATTTATTATAAAGGTCATGTAAAGACCTATTTTGTAACTCCACTATGCATGGGAAAGATGATGTAATAATTGTTATTTCAGTCATGTATAAACTTTTGGTATATTCCCACTTGGTTGGGTGGATGAGTCAAAATTATGATTCGTTGGTGATAGGAAGGTCATACTCACTTAGTTGAGCTATAAAGTCATGTTATTCTTTTGAAAAATAATTTTTTGCAAACTCTGCTCAGATGTGACAATGAATAATTGACATAGGTTGAAGGGGATCATATGCTTCTAATAATGCATTGTTGGCATTATGTTAGAAGATCTTTGTACATGAAGATGCTTATATTGCTTGATCCACATAGTTATTTTGATTCAGGTGACGTTTTTGATGATGGACATATACAAGTTGTTGATCTTGATTCTGCTGACAGATGCTTATGACACATATCATATATGGTGTATGATAGATTCTAAGGCGTATCATGGTCTTGTTTAGAACATTGGTCATTGTTATAATATTCATGTATATCATTTATCATAAAGGTCATGTAAAGGCCTATTTTGCAACCCCACTATGCATCGGAAAGATGATGTAATAATTGTTATTTGAGTCATGTATAAACTTTTGGTATATCCCCACTTGGTTGGGTGGATGAGTCAAAATTATGAGTCATTGGTGATAGCAAGATCATACTCACTTAGTTGAGTTATAAAGTCATGTTATTCTTTTGAAAAATATTTTTTCGCAAACTATGCTCAGATGTGACAATGAATAATTGACATAGGTTCAAGGGGATCATATGCTTCAAATAATGCATTGTTGGCATTATGTTAGAAGATCTTGGTACATGAAGATGCTTATATTGCTTGATCCACATAGTTGTTTTGATTCAGGTGACTCTCTTGATGATGGACATATACAAGTTGTTGACCTTGATGCTGCTGATAGATGCTTATGATACAGATCATATATGGTGTATGATAGTTTATGAGGACTATCATGGTCTTGTTTAGATCTTTGGTCATTGTTATAAATTTCATGTATATCATTTATTATAAAGGTCATGTAAATACCTATTTTGTAACCCCACTATGCATGGGAAAGATGACGTAATAATTGTTATTTCAGTCATGTATAAACTTTTGGTATATACCCACTTGGTTGGGCGGATGAGTCAAAATTATGAGTCATTGGTGATAGCACGATCATACTCACTTAGTTGAGTTATAAAGTCATGTTATTCTTTTGAAAAATATTTTTTTGCAAACTCTAAGAAGATCTGACAATGAATAATGGAAATATGTTGAAGGGGATCATATGCTTCTAATAATGCATTGTTGGCATTATGTTAGAAGATCTTGGTACATGAAGATGCTTATGTTGCTTGATCCACATAGTTGTTTTGATTCAGGTGACTCTTTTGATGATGGACATATACAAGTTGTTGATCTTGATGCTGCTGATATATGCTTATGATACAGATCATATATGGTGTATGATATGGTGTATGAATATTTTTTTGCAAACTCTGCTCAGATGCGACAATGAATAATTGACACAGGTTGAATGGGATCATATGGCTCTAATAATGAATTGTTGGCATTATGTTAGAAGATCTTGGTACATGAAGATGCTTATATTGCTTGATCCACATAGTTATTTTGAATCAGGTGACGCTTTTGATGATGGACATATACAAGATGTTGATCTTGATGCTGCTGATAGATGCTTATGATACAGATCATATATGGTGGATGATAGTTGCTAAGGACTATCATGGTCCTGTTTAGATCATTGGTCATTGTTATAAATTTCATGTATATCATTTATTATAAAGGTCATGTAAAGACCTATTTTGTAACCCCACTATGCATGGGGAAGATGACGTAATAATTGTTATTTCGTTTATGTATAAACGTTTGGTATATGCCCACTTGGTTGGGTGGATGAGTCAAAATTATGAGTCATTGGTGATAGGAAGGTCATACTCACTTAGTTGAGTTATAAAGTCATGTTATTCTTTTGAAAAATATTTTTTTGCAAACTCTACTCAGATCTGAGAATGAATAATTGACATAGGTTGAAGGGGATCATATGCTTCTAGTAATGCATTGTTGGCATTATGTTAGAAGATATTGGTACATGAAGATGCTTATATTGCTTGATCCACATATTTGTTTTGATTCAGGTGACTCTTTTGATGATGGACATATACAAGTTGTTGATCTTGATGCTGCTGACAGATGCTTATGATGCAGGTCATATATGGTGTATGATAGTTGCTAAGGACTATCATGGTCTTGTTTAGATCATTGGTTATTGTTATAAATTTCATGTATATCATTTATTATAAAGGTCATGTAAAGACCTATTTGTAACCCCACTATGCATGGGAAAGATGATGTAATAATTGTTATTTCAGTCATGTATAAACTTTTGGTATATCCCCACTTGGTTGGGTGGATGAGTCAAAATTACGAGTCATTGTTGATAGGAAGGTCATACTCACTTAGTTGAGTTATAAATTCATGTTATTCTTTTGAAAAATATTTTTTTGCAAACTCTGCTCAGATGTGACAATATATAATTGACATAGGTTGAAGGGGATCATATGCTTCTAATAATGCATTGTTGGCATTATGTTAGAAGATCTTGGTACATAAAGATGCTTATATTTCTTGATCCACATAGTTGTTTTGATTCATGTGACTCTTTTGACGATGGACATATACAAGTTGTTGATCTTGATGCGGCTGACAGATGCTTATGATACAGGTCATATATGGTGTATGATAGTTGCTAAGGACTATCACGGTCTTGTTTATATCGTTGGTCATTTTTATAAATTTCATGTATATCATTTATTATAAAGGTCATGTAAAGACCTATTTTCTAACCCCACAATGCATGGGAAAGATGATGTAATAATTTTTATTTCAGTCAATGTATAAATTTTTGGTATATCCCCACTTGGTTGGGTGGACGAGTCAAAATTACGAGTCGTTGGTGATAGGAAGGTCATACTCACTTAGTTGAGTTATAAAGTCATGTTATTCTTCTGAAAAATATTTTTTTGCAAACTCATCTCAAATATGACAATGAATAATTGACATAGGTTGAAGGGGATCATATGCTTCTAATAATGCATTGTTGGCATTATGTTAGAAGATGTTGGTACATGAAGATGCTTATATTGCTTGATCCACATAGTTGTTTTGATTCAGGTGACTCTTTTGATGATGGACATATACAAGTTGTTGATCTTGATGCTGCTGACAGATGCTTATGATACAGATCATAGATGGTGTATGATAGTTGCTAAGGACTATCATGTTCTTGTTTAGATCATTGGTCATTGTTATAAATTTCATGTATATCATTTATTATAAAGTTCATATAAAGACCTATTTTGTAACCCTACTATGCATGGGAAAGATGATGTAATAATTGTTATTTCAGTCATGTAAACACTTTTGGTATATCCCCACTTGGTTGAGTGGATGAGTCAAAATTATGAGTCATTCATGATAGGAAGGTCATACTGACTTAGTTCGGTTATAAATTCATGTTATTCTTTTGAAAAATATTTTTTTGCAAACTCTGCATATCCTCAGGGGGAGCATGGATGGTTTACTACATCTCAACATGTACAAAGGGAGAGCTTAATCAGATAATTCAGAATGTAGTCATGGGGAGAATGAATATCTTTGTTCGCCCTTTGCCCTTGATGTCAAAGGGGGAGAGTGTCTTGGTGTTGTTGTTTCCATCAAGTCCAAAGGGGGAGATTATTGGAATTATGATGCAGGTGTTGTCCTTGATGGAAACATACACAAATGAACGTTCACAGTGCAACAGGTAAACTTACAGATCAAACTCCAAAGGTTGAAGAAAGAGAGTGGTTTTATAAGTATACGTTGGTTCACTTTGTCCAAGAAGCGTATACACGCAGGTTAACAGAATAAAATAAGCATATATGTATACATGCACTCCCACAGGAGGAAAAGTGTGTACATGTTGGAAAACCAAGGTTTTGGTACAAGGTATTTGGTCCAAGGTATTTTGGTGCATGGTATTGGTCCAAGATATTTGGTCAGAGGTATTTGGTCATAGGTATTAACCCTAGGTATTTGGTCCAAGGTATTGGTCCTAAGTGGTTTTGGTCCGAGGTATCGACAAACAATCTATCTATATAAGAAGGAAAAGATCATGAGGCCATGGTTTGCAAGTAATGAATATCTTATGAAGAGTGAGATGAGAATAAAAATGCATGTTATGGATTTCTAGTGCTTTTGTTGATCGTAACTAAGGATGAACGTTAGTGGTTGATGAGGGATGGATCAGTATCTTAAGGCCTGAAATGAATTATTATTTTGTGGTCTCATCATGTATAGTTTAGAGCTAAATACTGATGCATTTTTTATTCTAAAAATGTTATGATTTGGGTATGAATGAAGTTTAGGATAGCTATGAAGTTTTTAAGATAGCATTTGAAGATCTGTATGGTGGTTTTCTTTGTTAAAAGCACATATACATGCTCGTTCATGACAACAAAGTAGTGTATACATAACGAAATATGATATTTGAAATTATAGTTAGTTCTAGTTGTTGTTGCATAGTTCTGGGTTTTGTGCTTTTTTCTGGTGATTGTATTCTCGTTACAATGTTCTAAATGTCCATATTGATTGATTTTGATTTGCTTCAGTAATGATGGGTTAGTGATTGATTCAGTTGTGGTTTATTCATAGATTGATAGCTTAGTTTGAGTGATTGGTTGATGTAGTTGTATTTGATGGTTGTATTCCAGTGGTAATTGATTCTAAGATTCAATATTATTGATGGGTCTAATATGAAAATTTGATGAAATGAGGCCCTCAGATTGTGGTGTTGTGCTCTAGGAGTATCTAGTCGGAAAATTTATGAAACGTGGTCCCTCGAGGAAGAGATAAGTTTGTAGCCTTCTATAGGGAGGCACCTACATACTGGTAAACATATCGGTGAGTACAAGAAGCAGGGGGGTTGGAGATCCCTTCCATTTCAAGCTAAAAAATGAGAGTATGTCGTAGCCTTCTGTAGATCAGTGGCTACGTACTAGTAAATGGATTGGCTAGTACAAGATTTAGGGCGTTGGAGCTCCCTTCTAGTAACAACTAGAAAATGAGTGAAGGTTGGAGCCTTCTATAGGTCGGTGCCTATGTAGTAGTAAACGAATTGGCTAGTACAAGAGCTATGGGGTTATAGCTTCCTTCCCATAGAAGCTGCAGAACAAGAGAAGGTTGTAGCCTTCTGCAGGTGGGAGCTTGTGTGCTAGTATGAGTTTGCAGTGGTAGAATATTGTAAATAGGTTATTTTATATTAAAAGAAGGCAACAATATGTGGTATTTGTCCGGCTTTGTGTTTCCACCTTAACTCTTGGTGTTCATGTGGGTTACTTATGTGTGATGGTTTATTCCAGTTATTACTGGACATGGTTACTATTTTTATATGATTAATGAAGTACAAATGCATTAATTAAATATCAACGTATGATGAATTAATTGAATCATAAGTTTGCTAGATAATGTTGGTTGCTTTAAAGACAGTTGCATGTACATCTGTTACCTTCATTCAAGTAGCATATATAAATCTGAGTATGAAATCAAAAAGTTATAGATTTAATAATATTGATTCAACCCCCCTTCCCCCCTCTCAATATTATTTCCAACAACTAATGGGTGAAGGAATGATGAAGATGGTTAAATGGACGACTACAAATGAGTTAAAATAGAGATAAATCAATGGCCCAAATTATCCACCATAATGATATTTTTCCATGCCGTCATGTAATAAAGTAAGGAAACTAATAAAACTATTCCCTTGGCCATCACAATATAGGTAGAAACATATTACTCTATTCTTGATCAGCATGATTTGTCAAAAGCCAATTGTATTTGTTGATGTCTAATGGTTATAAACAATTCATCTTATTTTGGTTGTATTTGCAAGTCTTCTAACAATATTTCTAACTTCATTTGTAGTCATGGATTGTCTTTCCCATTACATGACTTTGAAGTTCCATCAGTGGGCTCATTCACCTCCTCATATTTCAATTCGATTGGATTTGTGTTTTCCTACCAGAAGGATGTAGAAAATAGTTATTTTATCTTGAATTTGAATTTTCATTCCTCATACAAGTAATGGTGGTTTACCATAGAGTACATTGGTGCCTTTTATTCTAAAGTTATTAATGATGGGAAAAGGGAATCTTTTTTCAAGTATTGATTTACAAAGGATAAACGGACATCCTTTGCGGGAGTATGTAGTATAGCCCGAATAAAATGCATGTGGAAATTTCCTATACTTCTCCATTTAAGCTTAAGAGAAAGGTCACTTACATTTTTTACACTAGTGATATCATTGCTAGAAACTCCCACAGATCTACTAGAAAAGAACACTATAGGTATGCATGCCATTATAATGGTGTCACTACCATCTATATATTTTCACTATTAAGTTTGTAACAATCAAAAGTCCCTAATCCATCTAAATTAGTGGTTATGCTCTAGCAAAAAGGAAATGGAACTATTAAGTGTCATGATACTTATTGTAGAGTTGAGGAACAAAAAGAAACCTTTATCTAGCCATATTTAAAAGAAATTGTTCTCGTAAGTTGTCTACTAACCATTTTAGTCAACATGCATTATTGTACTCAGCAATTGTTAAACTCACATTCTCTTTTAAAATGAAATCCCAATCCTTGAATCTTAGATTCATGACTTCATTATGTACTAAAATCTGGCATTTTCCGTCAATTTTTCAATGAAATTAGATCAGTACTCTAATGACACATGGATTATATTTTCATATGTGTAATTTTATCGAATAATTTGGCAAACATGTTTTCATTAGATATCCAATGCCCCTTCAATGGATATCTTCATCGAAATAGATCAGTATTTTCAACACATAATCATCAAATATTTGATGAATGTTTGTCTGAAATGCATCAGATATATCACAAAAAATGTCATCGAATTTATCACAAAGAATGTTGGATAATCTGTTGGAGGTTCCTAGGATAGGTAACGAAAATTTATGTCGAATATTTGACATCTAATGATGCTATCCAACATAGGTTTCATACCTATGATGGGCATTTTTTTAGTAATTCTGGTTGGATATCCCACATATATTTGTATCAAAAATCCAATGGATATGGGTTGATCGAACATCAAACGAACCTGTAGTTAAAAAAATAACAATATATGACGATGCATTAGTGTTAAGTCTCCAAATTGTCACCTTTTTATCATTCAAGACAGCTATTTTTAGTGACTTTATTATACTCCTTTAATCATATATTACCCATCCATTGCCCTTCCTACTCGGTTTTTCCATAAATGAGTCATAATAAACCCAAGAATGTTGAATTATAATTATTAATGTTTTACTTTATTTGTAACTGATTGAAAAAGGTAATGCTTGATTTATTACAAATGATGTTTTTCCAAACTATATTGTTGTAGTTTGTATGCAACCTCTAGAGTTATTAGGTGTCATTAGAGTTACGGATAGCACATGACGGTCCAACTACTAGAAGCACATGAAAATCCAACTACTTGAAGCATACGAAAATCGAACTATTGAAAACACAAAACAATTTAACTAGTGGAAATGCAAAATGCTCGAGTTACTAAAAGTGCACAAGCTATGCTAATCCTGCTAATCCAACTAAATTATTGAAAGTAGTTGAGTTACTAGAAGTTCATGTACACTATTCAGGTAGTTACACACCTGTATGTAATCGTCAATAATGTGATTGTGCTATAAGATATTTCCATGCCAAGTTAGTGCCAATCAAGGCACAGTTTTCTATGTGTTCACCATATATGTATCCTCTCCTATCCACATGGTCGCTGGACCCAAAATACAACATGTTATTTACATTTTTATAACACCACACTGAGCAAGCGTGAACCATCTCGTTGAAGCCTTACCTGAGGGTCTATCCTTTAGATATGACAAAATCCCCGTACTTACGTAGCTGACCATTGATTTTCTGCTTCTCGGCGGATATTAGATTGTCTCCTGCTGATTGTTGCATCGGATCTATGTCTATTGGGATGGTGGATCGTATATGGTTCGGGTTGCTTAGTGTCTGTTAATTGATTGGGTAGGGCGTTTGCACAGTGTTGATGCCATTGGTACGGTTCCAGTCATCCTGTGTGTGGTTTCGTCTATGGATCCGGTGGTTGAAGTGAGTGAGTGAATGGTAATATCTAGGAGATCCACGAAAGTGGTTTGCCATATCCAGTTCTCGGCTGGTCAAAAATCAACGCTCCAGGTTTGGTTGTCTTGTGGCTCTTCAGGGGTTTCCGATATTCTCCCCCTGTTAAAGGTTAAAGATAACTCAGACGAAGAAGCAATGTCCACCGGTTCCCTCGATCAGCTCCAATATTCTATTCGTTCTTGCGTGACTAAGAGCGTTAAACAGTCCTATCTTTGTGCAGTGGATGGCATTGCTTCTTCAGAGCCCAACTTTACCATGTTAAACTCCGCTATTCCAGCATGGGAGGATATTCTTCATTCCAGTCCTGGCAAGGTTTCTTCTGTTTGCAGCTCTTCTTCACTACATGGAGCTGATTTTCCAGAATTGCTATCTCAGTGATCCAGCGCTGGTATTCGATGTCAAACCCCGGGTACTTCCCTCAATGATTCTTCTACGGCTGGTGTCTCATTCTCACCAATGTGAGATTGTTGTGTGGATCCATCCACAGGTACAGTTAGCCATATTTGCTTCGACAGTGAATGCAAATACCTCCCCCAGTGTAATAGTTTTAATAATAATGATTTAAATAATAATAATAATGCTATGGTACTTATTAATGATTATAATAACAATTATATATCTAACTGTAATAGTATAAAAAAGTAATATTAATAATATATTTACGAGAGAATAATAATAATATAATTATTATTATAATAGTAATAATAATAATATACAATTTATTAATGATAATACAATCAATTATGTATCTAAGAATATTAATAAAGAAAGTGGGAATAATAATGCATTTAGTGAGGGTAATAAGAATATTAATAATAATAAAAAATTATTGATTCTTAAAAGCCATATAAACATATGTGAGTTAAACAATAAATTTTCATTTAACAAGAATTGTTATAACAATAATAAAATTAATCTTCCCCTCCATTTCACAATAATAATAAGGTTATCAATTTATCTCCTTTTCCCCTTTGGCTTTTAAACTCTTGGGTAAAGGTTTAAATTTTTCCCTAGCCCCTGAGACGAATCCGGTAGATGACATTTTTTGTGACATAGAGTGTGGGATTAGAGGTTTACCTCATAGTATTATGGACAGTATTAGACAGGATTCTGTCGTTGTCCTTAGCAAGGCAAAGTCCACTCAGAGCAACCCTAGCAAGGATGAATTTGGAGCTCTTAGATCTTTAAAACGGAACAAAGATATAGTTGTTTTGAAAGCTGACAAAGGTGGGGCTGTTGTCATTCTTAACATAGTAGATTACCGATATAAGATGTTGGATGATCTTCATAATAGTGGAAGCTATAAGAATCTTTCCAAAAACCTGCTAAAGAAGATTTCGACGACTGTGGCTCTTGCCATCAAAGCGAGTAGCTTAGTGAGCTCCCTACACCATAAACTCATTGAAAGCAATCCCATCACTCTCAGGATCTATGGGCTCCCTAAAATTCACAATGAGGGAGCTCCCTTAAGGCCGATCGTCAACACTATTGGAGGTCCTACCTACCTTCTTGCAAAATTCCTTGCCTCGAAGCTTAAAACCTTAGTTGGCCGTACAAAGTCGTTTGTCAAAGACTCTGCCTCCTTTATTGAGGAGCTCAAGGACATTAGACTTGACCCTTGGGACATTCTTGTTAGCTTTGATGTAGTCTCCCTTTACATATGCATCCCTATAAAGGAGGCCATGGAGGTGATCAACCGCATAACAGATCCCGATATCCCTCAGTTAGTTGAGATTTGTCTCACTTCACCCTTTTTCAATTTTGAAGGGGTGTTCTTTGAGAAAAACTGTGGTGTTGCCATGGGCTCACCCCTATCCCCTGTCATTACTAATCTTCTTATGGAAGATTTTGAATCCAGGGCTCTAAACTCAGCCCACCTCCTTCCTGAAATTTGGAAAAGATATGTAGATGACACTAACGTCATATGGTCTCATGGCCGAGAGGAGTTAGATCTCTTCTTCGATCATCTCAATAGTCAATCCTTGGCCATTAAGTTCACCAAGGAATAAGAAATTGATGGTTGCCTCTCATTCCTTGATATTCTTATTTCAAAGAATAGTTATGGTTCACTCTCCCACCAAGTTTTTTGAAAGAAGACACATACGGAGCAGTATCTTCATGCCAATTCCCACCATTTCTTAGCTCAGAAGTTAGGTGTTCTCGACACACTTTCTACTTGGGCCCTAAGGATCTCTAATGAAAAGAGCTTTGAGAAATAGAAATCCCATCTCCTTAATGTCTTTGTTGAGAATGGTTATAGTAGATACTTGAGTCATAAGGCTTTCCTCAAAGCTGCCAAAAATTCATTAACTAAAAAAGATCCTAAAGAACGGGTTCTAGGGGTCCACCTACCATTCGTGCAAGGGACCACTGATAAGATAGCAAAGATTCTTAGGAAATATAATGTTCCCTTGACCTTCAGACCCCTTAGCACCATTCGTAATTCCCTTCGATTACTGAAGGATCCTATCGACCCGAAGGACATGAACGGGGTCTATATTATTCCTTGTTCTTGTGGGACCCCCTATATTGGTGAAACTGGGTGCTCTATTAATCAAAAGATTAGTGACCACGCAGTTGACCGTGAACATAGGAGAACCAAGTATTCCGAACTTGTAGAGCATGCAAAGAAAATCAAACATCATGTTTGTATCGATGAGGCCAGTGTTATTGCTAGAGTTTCGCAGTTCCATCACCAAAAATTTAGGGAAGCCCTTGAAATTGAAAAAAGGCCAATAAATCTTAAGAGAGAGGATGGATGGAAGATTAGTAACTGCTGGGTCCCAGCCCTTGCTTCCTAGTCATGTTCTTCCTGTCCTCCCCTCCCGTCTTTTATAGCTTGTTTTTGGTTTTCTTATTGGTTAGTTTCGCCTTGTTATCCTTTAACCTACTCTCTTTTACCATGGTTCTTTGTTCCTCTTTGAGGGTTTGTTTATATAATATAATATATTCAAATATCCTTTAGTTTAAGTTTTTTCTTTTTTTTAAATAAATAAACAATTAAATATAATTGAAATATAATTTCTTATTATATTAAAATTTAAAAATAAAAATTCTAACAATAGAGAACAATTTATTTATTTTTTTCACAAAATTAATAAATATAAAATTAAAATATAGATTCTTATTATCTTTAATCTTTTAAAATAACAATTCTAACAATACGCTATTTTATTTTATTTTATTACATTATTTTATTTTTTTTTTTTTTTTAAATTAATAAATAAATAAACAATTAAATAAAATTGAATTATAAATTCTTACTTAAATTTATAACAATCCTAACAATGGGATTTTCTTTTTATTAACCTCTAAAATTAAAACAAATTTGAAATAGTTCATTTTAATACTAGTATAACTAACTATTGATTTAATAATTATTTAAATGCTATAACTATAACTTATTTTAATTCTTAATTAGATTGCTCTCCTTTCCAATTTAAATTTTATAACTTTAACTTATTTTAATTGTTAATTAGATTGCCCTCCTTTCCATTGGTCATGTCCTGCTAGCCGTTTTCAAGTCAAATATAGACGTTAGCTGGTCAATTTAGCCATTGCCTAGTCAAATATAGCTGTTGGAGGTCCTGCTCTAACTATTTAACATGTAACCTAGATCTGATTCTTCAACTTGTCGTGAGGAAGAACCAAATTAGTTGGTTTGAAACACATTGACAAGTGTAATATCATGTGATTTATGTCGAATAATTTTCTCATAAACTTAATATGGATCACAGAAGCCTCAATTTAATAACACCATATTGTTATTAACGATTTCATGATGATTCAACGGAATTCTAGGTAAGGATTTAAATATTCTAATTTTTAGATGAAATAAAATTGTTAGTAATGTTGTAATATATTATGATATTAGTAGTTGGCTAAAATATCCATGATTTTAGGATCAAATATATTAGCTATTTCCATGAAGAATTGTTATATAATTTAGCTAAAGAAACACTCAAGAGGGAAGGATAGTATTTATTTTGATATAGCAAGAACATTCTCAAAGGTTGTTTAAACCTGTACTCTATAATTTCTGGCTAATTAATGACCATGTCCTATTATTTATTATATTGTGAATTAATTAGGTATTCCTGCAGTGCTACCAGTAAGGAAAGGACTGATGTTTTCGGATACACTTGCAAATTATATAGTTCTAGTAGATGTTATTCTAAATATTTTATGCCTATTTATATCATATTCAAGTATTTTCAGTTTATGCTCCACTAAACATTGTATTCATGATTTATTTATTTCATGCATAGTTCGACTTAATCCAACAGTTTAATTCCTTGAATTCCTATTTTTTTGTGCTTGCATGCTATGGGTTTCACAACCATACAGTAAGGAGATTTTAACATAGGCAGCCAAAATGTGCCTGAAATGATAGAAGGCTCATACATATGACTCTTGTGTGATTATTTCAATCACGAATTGAGCCAGTTTTATACTACAATAATTATTAAACCTGTTGAACACTTCTATGATAATGATGAATAAAATGAGAGTTTAGGTTTCTTTTTTATTCTTTTATTTATGGGGCATGCAAGTCATGAATCCATGTTCAATGCAATTCTTAAGAAGTGACTTTTTGGTAGATAATTCTAGTGTATCTTGATTTCAAACCAATTAAGCTTATTTTTGCGTAGATTTTTTCAACACCTTATAAGTTTATGAAATCCCAATAAATAATTTAATGAAAAATAATTTCAAAAATTAAATTGCCAAACATTTAGTGTGCTCGGCGGAGTTTCCAAGGAACTAGCTCTTTTTTTTTTATGTTTGGTTAGATTTATTTTATTATAGTATTTCAGCATCCTAAAATATAGAGTGGCAGAAGAAGTAAGAGAATAGGTAAGAGCTGTTGTGTCCACTTTAGTGGGTTTTCTATGTTAGTGGATCTAGGTGATGTTACTACTCTATGAATTGAGGAATGATAGGTTTCATGCAAATTAGAAAACTTTGGGAAGGAGAAATGGTAATACAAAAGCACGACCACTATTTTGGATTTACCCAAAAGCTTTATTATTAGCTTTAATTAATTTTACTTTAGGATTAAGGTTCAATCAATTTTGGGTGTTATAAGAATCCCCTTATAGGATGGTCAATCCGTTGAAAAGAACTACCATCTAGCATAAAAATAATGATCAGACTCTTGACAAGAAGTGTACCAAACAACTTTCTCAAATCTTAGCAACAATTGGTGTCTCTACATCTTAGTAAGAGCATAACTTGGTAGAAGTTAAGAAAATATATATATTTTCAGAAGTGATAAAGGATAAAAATATCCATGACCCATCCCCATAAGAAGATCCATGAGCTTTCTCTAATCACCTTTTCCAATCGACTAAGGAAATTGAAGAATCATGGATTATATTTGATGAGGAGGTTCCATTGGGGGTAGAGATCGAAGAGTTTTGAACTTGTCTATTACTAGATCCAACATGCATTCAATGCAGCAATCAAGAAGCCTTGGAAGAATTGTAGGGAACAATAATGAATGATGTGCAATTGTTACTAAGGATTAGAAGACCAAGAATATGTGGATCACTTGGAAGCTTGGCTCCAAAAAATAATCAACAGAAATTATTCCTCCATCATTCAATTATTCTTCACACGATATTAGTTGAAGCAATTGGTTCCTCATGTTTTAATATTTTTAAAATATATTTTTCAAGCTCAAGCATAAGTATAACTGTACTTATGTTACACAGAAGGTTACATTGGAAGTACACCCACAGTTGGAGGAGATCTTCCTTTATTAAATTAAATAGGATAGGATAATATAGGAAAATAAATAAATAAATATATTATATTAAAAATAAAATAGTTGCAACATTTGTTGTTTATAATAAATATCTATTAATCATTTTTGCATTCATAACTTCATAACTTTAGTTGTTGCACCGCAAGGAATAGTGTCTACATCTTAAAGAACAATTTCTACAATTTCTTTTCGATATGACATGTTGCAAATTCTTATGTAGAAACACCACTATGTTTTTTATTGTTAATTCTACCATTGTCATCGTTGCAGAATCTATCACAATTGTCACTAAATTGGTCACCATTGATTATCATTTGTGTCAACATCAAACTATCCTGTTATAATTAATTTTAGGTATGATTCTCTCTTAATCCATCATTAGTTTTCAAAGTGACTATGATTATTGATTTTTTCATCCTTATCCATGTCACTTACTTGAGATCATCAACTGAAACATTTTTTTTGGGGGGGTGGGGGGCAGGGGATGTTTACTGTCATGCTCATTACTTGCTATCCGTAAGCTTAAAATGATGTGGAGAATTTAGGGGTTGTAACAAAAAAAAAGGTTACTATCAAGTGAATAAATCATATAACTCTAATTTCTCTAAGGTCTTGTTATCTAATAAATCTTTCCTAGTTCCTCGAAGGGGTACTGTTGAAAAACCTATTATGTTGGACCACTCCGGTACCACTCCGGTAGAACCTAAATAGGATTTCAGAAGACCTATAACATGATTGATGAGAGAGGATTTTAGTTATTATACAAGATTCTTGAATTCACTGCAAGTTAAATAGATGTTATCTAACACTATTATGAATGGTGTCACCGATGGGTTAATGTTGAATAATGAGTTATGTAACTAGAAAATATAAAATACTCTCATACCAGCCTTATTCATTAGACTTTGAAAACATCCAATGATTAATATACATTAATTTAGATAAATAAATAAAAATAATAATAAAAGGAAGTATCAAGAAGTACAAGCAAACCTAATAGGGTATCGAACAAGCCTTCTTGAAGCAAGGCTATGGCTCTATTGTTTCAAGTCAAAACTGATGTGGATCTAAATAGGCTTGTTGGAAGTGAGGCTATGCTAGGTAAGAGTTATTCAGAGCACACATTGACACATATAATTCACTACATTGAAGGCCCCGTGTCACATTCTAAAACAATTGTCATTAAATTTAATGTTGGGAAGAATACATATCTCAACTTTCGTAGAATGGATTTATCATCCTTTATTATGCTTTGCAGTTTTATCTTTTATAAAATAGATAGGTTTTCATAGAATTGGGACTCTTAGTGTAGGTGATTTAATTTTCTCATATTAGAGGCCATATGTTATACACTTTGATAATGGTGAAGGTTTGGGAGAGAAACACAAAGATAAATGGTTCATCGTAGGAATATGTCCTCTTTTCATCCCTTTTTTTGACTATTTTATATCCCCTTTTCATACCTCTTAATACAATGGAATTGAAGTCACTTTTATTTATAACTAGGTTATTGAGGTGGTGAATTACTTCTTTAGGCTTCTCATGAGATGTTTTGTAGAAATTTTGAGGGAACATAAACTACTCATATAATCTACGATATGGTAAAAATGAATCCTACAACAATTCAATAGTATTATTCATTCATTTTACAGTAGTCAAAAGTCTCTATATCCACCACTACAATGCCTCTTCTTTGATCATTGTCAAGATTTTAGCGCTCTGTTGATGCTAATAAAGACCTTTTTCATACTTTTTAATTTGATCTCATCTTCACTTTGCATAACTCCCACCTTTAGAATCACTCTCAATAATAGTTGCATCCTTCTGGTTTCCAAATAAAAGGGGCATATTTATAGCCTTCAGTGGTGACCATCACCACACATTCAACTTCAAAATTTAGCACTCATGTCTGCACAGTTAGCCTTCGTCAATCGAAAACATCATATAGCCATCATGCATTAGCATCATATTAATTTGGATCTGTTTCAGACTTAATTTTATTATCAGTAGTTACTAGCCTCACATGATTCAAAAATTAGCATCACTTTTAGCGCTCTATTTGGGATCAGATGAATGGTACATGAGTATCAAATTCATAGTTTAGATCATCATGAGGATATAGGTAAAATGTGAGGGAAAAATAAACATTAAACTGTAATTAATTGGTTGAATATTTAAGAAATATTGAAAATAAACTATTGAAATCTCACCCTAATACTAAAACCCCTACCTTCTGACATTTTTCCTATACTATAAAAAATTGTGCCCTTAATCCATTTTGTTGCAATCAAACGTCTCATTTTGCTAAGAAACATTGAGGTAGCGAATAAACCACTTCCTGTTTTTGTAGTAAGGTAATATTTTTATTTTATTTTACCCCCACCTCTTCGTGTGGTTGTCCCTACTATCATAAGACATTTTTCTTCAAGAGATAGGGAGCTTGTATATGAGAGACCAAGGATTGCTGATAGGTAAAGGAGGCGAAGCTATAAAAAGGTTTGCAAGAGATGGAGGATAGGTTAGCAAATGGTTACTTATCTTCTAGTATCATAAATTCATACCACTTTTCTAGAATCCAAAATTCCTACCTATGTTCCCATATGATAAATGCCTACATATTTCCTCATAGAAGAAACTCTAGAAATTGTCTCAAGGATACCTTCCAAACCTTGTGTATGATGGATATGAAATTTTGAGTGAATCATTGTGGTAAGATGTAAAAACCATAAAATTTCAACCAAACCCATTTTGTTGTTTTTGAAATGTGAACCATCATCATCTATATCCATTTTTCCTATATCATGAAATATAAATATCAGATGACTCTAAGATTTTTTGTCAAAAGGCATTAAAATAGTAAAAACTTCATAAAAAAAAGTCATCAAAATCAAATTTATTCTTTTTCATAAATTTATTAATGAAGTTTGTTGTTAAACCTATGCCATATTTTGTAATTACAAACATACTTTTGAAGGGTTCATCTAACTAGGAATGGAATTGTTTTATTTGTTGCCCTTGGATTGAATACCTTGATTTGGGGTGAGAGATTATCTGCTATTGTACCTATTTACTACATTCTTCTATGATTTGTAATTCCCTTCTCTTTATTGAATATTATATAAAACTTGTAATTAAACAATCAACTCAGAACAAATATATTTCCCAAGAAAATTCTACAATAGGATTTGTAAAACCAACTTCCTTTATTTGTTCTCCTTAATGACTAATTTCAATGAGTTGTTTTCTATTTTGAATTCTATATATTGGACTAGTTTTACTACAACTATCAAATCTTACTCATGGTTTCATAAATGAAATCCTCTTATTCCAAATTGTCTACCACTTAAGAAGTTTATGGGTCGAACTTATTTAGATGTCAGTGGGGAAATTTTTTATTCATAATCCAATGCTCAAGTAATTTAACTATAATCTAAAAAACTAATGATGCTCCAGCTAAGAATTCACCAATGCTCATGCCTACCCTAGGAACAATTATTCATGGAAAATAATTATTTGGTTTTTCATTGTTTTTCCCTCTCATTTGGAGAAAATAATTCTTTTTCTCAAAAGTTGATTAGTAAATCTGTAAATTCACTAGGCCTTTCAAAAAAGGAAAAAATGAGAAAGGTAACAAAATTTGAGTAGAGACAAAGAAAAAATGTAGCTTGAAAAACACGAAACATCAGTTGTTACTTTGGATCTGAGCTCTAAGGAACATGATGAATTTTGAGGGGTTAGTTTCCAAGAGGTATCCCTTAGTGAATTTGGTAACTATAATGGGAAGATGGAGATATATTTTTATATTTGGATTTCATTACCTTCCTCAATGGATACTTCAATTTTATCCCCATATAGGACACACAAAAATATAACCTTTAGTGCATAGAAGGCTTCATCCATAGTAGAAAAATTTGATGATATGAATGGAATCTCATTATATCTAGAAGAGATTTGCCAAATAGTCATGCAACATAAATCCCAACTATTGCATCAGATATAGGGCATATGTAGGTAACATACATGTTAATGAGGCTCATCAATAGTATATCACAAGCGTCATAATGCCATCCTCCAACTTTAGAATTATCTCTTTCTCACATTTATTTACAAATTTTGTTATATTGTTCTTAATAAGCAGGATAAAAGATGCATTGCTATGTCATTTGGCCTAACATGGTTTAAATGTAGGAATTGGGATAATTTTGAGATAATTTCAACATAGGACCGTGGAGTAGAGAGCAGGGAGAGATTGTACAAGGTTTTCTACCGCCTTGGCTCCTTCAATCAGCCAAGATCACCATTTTGTATCTCATCAACTCGGAGTCATTGGAATTCAAGCAAGATGAGATCATTGGAGGCCAAGCCAATGTAGTTCAAGGAATATTTCGATCTTCCTTTCTCATGTTTTGGGAGACAAACATCTCTATTTTCTAGTGATATTTTGGTAGCTACCATTTTGGATAAATAAAAATATCAAGGAACTTAGTAGGATTCAAATTTTGGCTGTAACTAAGAAGCTATTGAGCTCATAAATTGTGACTCCTATTTTTGACTTCTTATTTGATGTATTTGACATTTCTGCAATGATAATGAGAAGCTTCTTATTCATCCATCACTGAGCTAGTTTAGAGGGTTAAGGCCCTTGGGTTTGGGCACAACCCCAGTAGCTTAGGTCCCTATTTTGTATTGATATTATTCAATAGATTAGAATGTTTATTATTTATTGCATTTTAGTGGAATATAATTCCTTAAAAGGCCTATGCTTGTGCCTCTATCTCATCTCTTTCATGGGAGCTTGATTACATGAATCCACAATCACAACCTAAGAAAATTATGCGATTATTTATTTCTTATGATTTCTTAGAAAAAGATCTACATTAATTATATTTTTTGACATATTATTTTTGTAGATTAGAAGTTAACTCATTGCATAGATCATTTTTTTTATCATTACTTAGATAGTGTCTAAATTAAACTCATATTTTCTTCCATTGGTTATAATATTTTGCAAATGAAAAGAAAAGGTGCATGTGATGTTGCAGGGATGTTGAACCTACAAGAAAGGGACCTTTTCACCATCTCCATTGAGGAATTCTCGACTCTCTTTTGTTGAATCCCAACCAATCTCTTGGTCTTTGTTGTTTGGTCATCGTGAACAACCTTTTAAGTCCAAAGCTAGACTTCTTGAAGTGTTGATCCTAGCTAAGGGTGTTTGTCACCTTCCATACATCCACCACGACCTTCATGCATCTTACCATCATTTTACCCCATCATCCTTACCCTCCAAACATTCTCAACAAACTTCATGTACCATTTAATGACATCATTTAGCAATACAAGAATCTTGTAACAACTTCTTGTACCATGCCTGTAGAAGCCTATTTTCTCCTTGGTTTTACCTATAATGCTAGTGTAGCTCATTTTAGGAATAGGTTGACCCCTATATTGGACTCCATGATTAGAGGTACCACCTAGACCATTCTATCCACTCCTTTTCCTTCTCTATAAGAGAAAATAGCTTTACTTTCCTCATCATAGATTTGGAAAATAGGACATTACTTACTATGCAACTGTGAATTATATAAAATATGTATGAAATCTTGAGTTGTGAGTTCATAGAATAATCTTCTATTTTCAAGTGAATTTTATAGCTAGATGGTTGATTGCAATTATTTTAGTTTCCTTTCTGCAAGTAGCATAACTCATGTGTTTTTGTTTATGAATTGATTCAGTAACATTTACAGGTGGATAACTTTTACCAGTTGCATTTGAAAAGAATTTACTTTTTCTACACTAGGGCTAGCTTTTGAATTTCACTTTTAGTATTTAATTCCCCCTAATTGAATAGAAGAATGGTCTTGGAACATTAATGATCAAATTCCCTAGTTGAGGGTGGCATGAATAAAATTCCTTCTACTATGTATACAACAATGTCACCTCGATGTTTGTACAAACCCCAAGTTGGTAATAGAGTTGAGGATCCTTTGGGAGTTGCAACACTCTTGGTGAAATACCAGGGCTCACCACTTTTTGGCCCCATTGTCGTGGAGGTGTCTAGTTAGATGTTATTTCTACTTAAGCATTCCTTTTTGTTACATAATCAGTTTTAAAAAATATTGACAAAAAAGAAAAAAAAAGTCTTTCATGCCTTGTAGGAGTAGATATACTAGAGGAAAAATCTTACCAAAGACCCCCATAAATCAAACAATCAACCTTCACTCTTACTCGGTGATTGTAAAATTCTATATTTGACTACAGGGGAGTTAGAAGACTGCTTTGGCGAACAACCTTGGATTTTATAAGAACCTATTAGGGAAGAAGAAGAACCCATTTCACCTACCCAATCCATGGTTGAAAACAAGAATGGGGAGTTTTCCCCTATCAGAGAAACTAATGGAGAATCCAGAATGAAGAACATCAGCGCTATTGCCCTTCCCCACTTCCATGGCTTAACCTCTGAAGACCCTGATACTTTGATGTTTGAGTTTGTTGTTGTCTATAGGACCTATGATAATACCTCTGATGACCAGAAGATGAATTTATTCCCATCTAAACGTAAGGTTGTAGCCTTGTGCTTGCTTATGGGTCTACTTACGGATAACATCACTACTTGGGCTAAAATTGAACAAGGTTTAAAAAAAACATACAGGAACTACTATAGGTCCAAAGTAACCAAAGAAGAAATGATTAGAATGACTCTTAAACCTGATGGATCCTTAGAAGACTAGGAGGAAAGGTTCCAACTTAGTTATAAGAGGGCCAGATACACCCTCAATCCTAAACCACTCTAGTTAGTTCTTCTTTGAGGGATTAGGGAGAACATGATAGAAACCATAAACATGTAGTCTATGGGAGACATCTATCAGTTATCTTATGAAGACATCAAAACAGTGTTCAAAAATCATTCTAGGGCTTCTAGGAAGAAGGGTAGGGCTAGCCAAGCTTTGGTTAGTTCCTCTCCCTCCACAACATCCATCAAGAATGAAATTGGAAACATGTTGGAGGAATTTAAAAGTGAAAATTTGCATACCTTTACTTTCTAAATAGATACCATGTATATTAAGAGGACAGAAGAGGAAGAAGAGAGGGCCTTAGCTATTTTATCCCTAAATGCAATAGAAGTCACCCTAGAAATGAATGTCCATTAAATGTCATAGAGGCCTTCTTATTATGTGAGGAAAACCATGCCATAGATAAGTGTCCTTATTTGCCTGGATTAAAATTTGTATACAAAGGGGTAGAAGGCAGGGTTGAGAAACTCAGTTTTATCAATCAAAGGAGGCCTCAAGGACCTTGACCATATCATTAGGGCTTGCAAGGTGCATCTTACTTTTACTACCATCCTAACTAGAATGCATCCTTGCCACCTTGGTAGTCTTACACTATCGATCATGGTCCAGGCCTCCTTCTTGGTCTTGTGTAGCTCAATATCCTCCCCATCCTATCAATCAATGATTTTAGCCATATACTTCTCCACATCCTAAGTGGAGTAACCCATCATAAGGGTGGAGGCTTCAACTCAACCAACCTCTTGCTTTACTACCTCCACCTACATCTCTACCACAACTCACTCATCTTCCTCTACCCTATCAACCTCATATGCCTCCTCAACCTAATTTGAACCTGAATAACAAGCAGACATAGCAGGTATATAGTGGATAAACATCTTATCCTACCTATGTTGTGGAGATTAAAGAAAACAAACTCAGGTCTGGAAGAGTGCTCCCATATAACAAACCTCCATCTCCAATTGAGGATCTTGAAAAGGAAAAGTAAGAGAGTAGACCTCAAGTAAATCCACCTCCTATTCTTGAGAGATTGGTCCATTCTAGACAGCACACCCTAGAAGAGACTAAAGTTCAGGGAGAATTGAACAATTTGTGTGTTAAAATACACCTTCTCCAAGTTATTAAGGATGTTCTAATAAAAAATAAGTTTATAAAAGAGAAACATTTCAAACACCCTTGGAGGAGAAAAAGAGACACCCCCACCATCAATGTTATTGGATAAATATCTAATTTGATGTTCACGACAATGATTTTTCTAAGATATCTATACCTTGGAAGTCCTGTGATAGATGTGAACATTGATGGCATCATTTTCCCTCACACCTTGATTTTTCTTGGGGCTTCCATCAATATGATGACTAAAGAAACCATGCTAAAACTAAACCTACAAGGATCCTTGATAAATGCCACTACAATGGTGCAACTTGTAGATAGATAAATAGTGGCTCCTAAGGGATTTGTTGAGGATGTAATGGTATCTATTGATTCCTATGAGTATTCTCTGTTCTCCAGCCCAATACGAAATTCAACGGTTCTCCTCTCATCCCAGGAAGACCATGGGTAGCCACTGTTGATGCTTACATAAGTTACAGAGATGGGAACATGACCATTAATAATGGGAATTTCTCTAAGCAGTTGGTCTTATACCCCCTACTCATTTATCCATTGAGCATGACTTACCCCTACGGTTAGAAGAGGACGAGGAAGATAAAGTGTATCATACAACATCCCATCCAATCTGTATCCTAGATGTTGTTATAGGAGGGGCTAGCTTGATGAAGATGATTTCACTGACCAAATCCACTAGAACCAACCCCGCAATACCATGCCTCTTGTTGTGATTTTGAAGGAATTTGAGGGTAATCCTTTGACTGAGTTATGCCCAGTTCACCTAAGTCCTACACATGTCAAAGTTGTAGAATTTAGTCCATCTAGAACCTTAAAGATTAATCACTTTCTCTCATCCAACCAAGAAGAGAAGCTATGCAAAATGTCGAGAGACCACTTGGATCCTTTTGCTTAGAGCTAAAAAGAGATGAAAGTGGTGCACCCTTTGGTTTGTACTCATCACATCAACATCAAGGAGGGATGAAAACCTATGCACCAACCTCATAGGAGAATGAACCTAGCCCTCAAGGACATAGTAAACGAAGAGATGTAATGGTTACTAGATGCAACGTTCATATACCCCATCTCAGATAGTGAGTGCCTATCCCCTCTACTTTTGGTCCCAAAAAAGAATGGGAAGTGGAGGATTTTTGTTGAATACCAAGATCTAAACAAATCCACCAAGAAAGACTATTTCCTTTTATATTTCATTGATCAATTTTTAGATGGTATTACAGGAAAGTAGTTCTTCTATCACTTGTATGGATTCATTGGTTATAATCATATCCCAATCATCCTTGAGGATCAAGAATAAACTACATTAACCTTTCCTTGGGACACCTCTTGTTATAGGGTACTTCTTTTTTATTTATATAATGCATCCTCCACTTTTCGAAGGGTATTTCTAAGCATCTTTTTGAGATGGTCCATGACTCTGTAGAGATCTACACGGATGATTTCACTCCCTATGGGTGGGACATTGTGGAATCTCTCTCTAATCTAGGGAATGTCCTGAAGAAGTGCATTGAAATGAGCCTCTTTCTTATTCCTAGGAGTTGTGAATTCTTAGTGAATGCAGGGACTATCCTTTGCCACTCAATATCTCAAAAGGAAATACAAGTGAACCCAAAAAAAAATTCCAACATAAAAAGGCTCCCCACTGCTCAAAAGTAGAGGGATGTTAGGATTTTCTTGGGCTTAGCTAGATACTATAGGAATTTTATCAAGGACTTCATCAAAGTGACATCACCAATTTTTGGGTTGTTGGCCAAGGACTCAGAATTCGCCTGGACAAATAACTACCAAGAGGCCCTTGAGGTATTGAAAGACAAATTAACCACAGTGTCCCCTTGAGCCATTGAAAGACAAATGAACCATTGCGTCGCTACATAGAGGCCCAAATTGGGATTTTCCTTTCCCTATCAATGTTGATGAATCCAAAAAACATGTGGGGTGAAATTTAGGAAAAATATATCGTAAGTTTCTTTATGTAATTTACTTCATCTATAAAAAATTGTCTAAGGCTGAATTAAACTACACAGTAACTCGGAAACAACTCCTAGATGTTGTACACTCGTTGAAAAATTTAGACACTACATCATTGGATACCAAAAATTTGTGCATAATAACCATGAAGATGTCAAATACTTGATGAACAAGTCTGACTTGAATGCTAGAATCATTAGATGGTTTCTATTGTTACATGAGATTGATTTAACTATCATGGACAAACCGGGAAAAGAAAATGTAGTTGCATATTTTCTGTCTAGACTTTATTTGCCTACATGTGATGAAGAGATGGTCTATGATGAGCTTCCATATGAGCACTTATTTTCTATCTCAGTGCTTTCCCCATGGTTTTCTAACAGAATACTACTTAATGGCTGCAATATTTCCTCCAAATTTGTCATATAGGGAGAAAACCATAATTGTAAGGAAGAGTGTCACTTTCACTTTGACTGCGGCAAATATCTTCAAGACGGGACTAGGTCAGATCATAAGGACATGTGTCAGGGAAGAGGAATTCATCGAAATTCTCTCGGATTATCATGATGGGCATTGTGGAGGTCATTTTGATACTAAGAGAACAACTTTGAAATCTCTACGAGCTAGCTATTATTGGTCCACTCTCTACCAAGATGCAAGAAGGTATACCAGTAGATGTGATTAGTGCAAGAGGATGGGGAAACCTAGATGCAAGGATGAAATTCACCTACAACTCTAGGTGGTTTTGGAGTCATTTGGCAAGTGGGAAGTGGATTTAATTGGGCCAATTGATCCACTATCAAGGGAGAAAAAGTACATTGTGTGCACTGATTATTTGAAAAAATGTGCTAAGATAGAGGCTATCAAGGCTACAAAATCAGAGAAAGTGGTTGAATTCTTGAGGGAAATTGTGTTCTACAAATTTTAGTATCCTGAAGAGGTAGTCACCAATCAAGGAGCTCAATTGACATCACATCTAATCAATAATTTATTAAGGTACCATCATATCAAACACATAAAATATATTTCCTATTACCCTCGCGCCAATGGAAAAGTAGAGGTTAGAAATAGAGCGTTAGAGGGGATTTTCACTAATTTTGTGAGCAACAACAGGAAGGATTGGGTAGACAAATTAGTGGAGTTCACTTGGGCCTATAAAATGACTTGGAAAGAAAATACTAGTTTTACTCCATATTATCTAGTTTGTGGAAAGAAAGTTGTGCACTCTATTGAGCTTGAGTATAATGCTTTGAGAATGGCATCCCAATTGGATTTAGATGTCACCAAATCACAGCATGAGAGGTTGCTCCACTTAAATGGCTTGGATGACTTAGGAATGCATGCCCTCCTACACATTGAAGCTATATAATTGCAGAGGAAAGTCTAGCATGATTGGAATATCATTGACAAAGTCTTCCAGAAAGGGCTTTGGTTCTTACTATATGACTCTAGGTTCAAGGATTTCAAGGGAAAATTGATGACAAGATGGTTAGGACCACACCCGATAGAGAAATGTAATGACAATGGAGTTGTTCAAATCATGACCATTGATGAGGAAGGGATTCCCTTGCTTATCAATTCCTATAGATTGTAACTATACATGAAGCCTAGGTCTAAGGAGAAATTTATTAACACTATCAATAGAGAATTCAAGCCAATTGGAAGTCTGATAGCTTCTAGGTAACAATATTCCTAGATACTGTTAAAAAAACAACAACAATAAGATGCATGGATGAAAACCGTAATGAGGCATCTAATTCCAACTCTTGGATTAAAATCCTCCCTAAGGAAACCGAGGAGTAAAGAAAAGGAAAAAATAAAGGCCCTTGGGTGAAAACCTCTCTTGAGGCACTGAGGGCACGAACACAGGTTAGAAGACTCTCTTGATGTAGCTTGTGTGTCTTAGAAAGAAAAAGAAAAAATAGAAGAAGAAGAAAATGGAAAGAAAGAGAAATCCCAGGACATGGATCCACAACATGATTATTATTTTTTTTTTCTCATTTTGCAAGTTTGAAGACAGTAGTGGATTCCACAACTATATGGATGACATACTAAACACTCTCTTAACATGTCTCTCCATCCACTTCATATCCACCATCCCAACTCATGTACTCACCACTCTCCATCATCCCAATAGCTCAAAAATCAAATTGCGACCCCTCTCTAGATTATTACATGAATACTTTCATTGCTATAGAAAGATCCTCTAGCACTACAAGAGGGCTCCAAAAAACTACAGGAAGGAAATCCCAATTAAAATACCACCCAAAATAGCCTTGACAAAGGTAAATAAGGTTCTTCCACCATGGTCCACCATCTATCCATGATTCATCCATCCTGGTTCACAAGAAAAATTAATATTTTTCAAGAGCAAACCCTACACTCTGTCTCACCTCAAACAATTTATTGAAAAGGACACAAAGCGCATCATCCCCATTTTGACAAAGCTAAACTACTCTTTCAAAGCCCTACAATTAACCTCCCAACCCTCTCCATCCTTTATCATCACTCTCGTGTAGTTAAAATACCATGAAAGAGAAGGAAAGGATTGCTACAGGAAGAAATCCTCCTCTTGTAGAAGCCCAGACAACCATTACAAAAAGCAATAATCTTATTTTTTTGTTTCCCATCAAGTGGAGGGGGTTATACCAAATCATGAGGCACTCTACGACTCCAAGAAAGACTCTCCACTAGCATTAGCAACACCTTGGGTATCAACAAAGGACCTACACACATGGTAAAAACAATAGTGAAATACCATGAAGGGCAGAGAAGATATAAATAGGAACATGAAAAGCACAACAAGACAACTCCCTTGCTAACATTACAAAGGTATAAAACTCCATCATGGACATCCCTGCATTAATCGATCACAACGTGAGCATAGGTATGGCAACCTATCATCTCCTCCCTCTGTGTAAATAATGAAAAATGTATGAATGTCGAGAGGAGGTATTTTTATAACCTCGAGGTGGCCAGTGAACTTAGCCATCCTTGTTCAATAGACAAAAATTGATTATGATCCCTCATGCAACATGGAGGTGGCACATTAGTCAAGATAGGATCACAAAGAGTGGATGTTCATTATGAGGAATGACAGAATGAGTATTGCATGTGGAGACAATGCTACAAAAGAGGAAATCTCAAGCCTCTATCAAGTCATCACAACGCTCCAAGCCCTAGCCAAGAATGGCATATATTATACTCAGACTTTAATTCTCTTGCATTTACACACATTTAAAAAACAATTAAGGTAAGGATGAGCTCCGAGAGCAAGCAAGGAGAGTCGAACGCTGCCCTTCCATATCTATAGGAAGCTAAAGTAAGCTACATGAATTTACACAATGCCTGTAAAAGCTACAAAAAGATCAAGGAACTGCTACAAGAAGCTTGAAAAGGTGAAATAACACCACGAGAGGTCAAATTAATCTCAAATTCATCACATTTATCCCACACCATGTGGTAAAAGTAACTGCATCCTTTCCCTCATCTGTCCATAACTTGTATTTTGGTACACCCTAAAGTCTATAGGAAATATCTGTCAAATTGTGGATTGCAAGAACTTTTCTAGCTGTAGATTAGAGGGAATATAGAAAATTGTCATCAACTAGAGATTTCACCCCTCTACTTCCATTGAATTATACATAATAGGTATTATAATCATAGAAAAGAGATTGGGGGGGTGGGGGGGGGGATTCAATAGAAGGGAACCCTTAGACACTAAAATAATTCATCTCCAACCTCATGTATTAGACAATTTTTAGAAGGCATCAGTGACTAGGACTCTTTTAATTATTAAGGGGATTTGATGATGACATTTAACGTGAATTTTCCATGGCCCTAAGCTCTCAGGAATAATTCAGTGCCACCACTCTAATGAGGGGATTAGCTATTTCAATTAGTACTGAGGTAATTAGTAGGGTGACAACCCTTCCCCTAGGAATCCAATGGAAAATAGAAGACAAAACCACCAGTTCCATTGCTAGAAAGTACTTCCTCGCTACCACTGAAAAGCCTACTGAAGAAAACAATGGAGTTAGGACATAAATGCTACCCTATCCATGTAATGACATGGCCTACCATATCATTAAATACATCTCTTGTGAAGGAAGGTTGAGTGTAGTCTATGGCTACCATTCTAGACTACTTCATGAACTAAGGTGTCAAGAAGAATTTCCCTTATTCCAAAGACACAGTGTACCATACATTCTCCTACAGTCCATCAGGGACATGAGTAAAAAAGTGACAGAGGGAAAACACCAACACCTATGCCACCATGGCCTCATTAAACTAACGGTATTATATTCCTTGAGAAAAATCAGGATCCTTGTCCTTTGGAACAAATTCATTGATATGGATAGAGAGACCTTCATTGATAGTCAAACCCTCACACCATATGAGACCCTAGCCTCTAGTGTTGGAGGAAGAGAGGGGAAAGAAGAAGAAGGAGAGGGAGAGGCAGAAGGGGAAAGAGACAGAATGGTAGAGAAGATAGAGGGAGAACCAGAGGAGGAAGTAGATGAAGAGGAAGAGGAAAACGAAGAGGGGGGTCAACAATAAAACCATGCCCTGAGAAACCTATTGAATCTAGAGAAGAATGGGTATCCACACATCAAAGAAGTATGTCTCTAGGACCCACTAAAAAATAGGTAGCTACCACCTTATCCACCTTGAGAACACTAGTCAAACCCAAAAGGAAATGAAAAGGAAAGCACCCCTCTACTTAAATACCAGGGAAAACACCACGATTAATAAAGGAATGCCTCAAACTCCCATAAATTCCCCAAATAAAAAATAGGAGGTAAGCTCCACTGAGAGGAAAGTTGAGGAGGTCACCTCTCTAGAAAAGATCTCAAAGATTCGTATAGAATATGTAAGAAATCCCACCACTAGCTCAACCTCCTCTAAACAACCCATGACACCTACCACTGTCAAATAAAAAGGAAAGTGGAAGCTACAACAAAAATAGAGAATCCTAAAGGAAAATTGAAGTATGCTACATGCAAAACAGAGTGTGTTACAGGAAGAATAGAGGGTGTTACGGGAAGAACCAAAGGTGTTATAAAAGGGGCAAAAGGTAACATAATATCTACATAAGGGGGAAGCTTCCCCAAAAACATTTGAGAAGGACTTCCTAGAGATATAGGAGCCTAGTCCATAGCCTAATTTGAGATCCTACTATAAATTCATTGAAGCAGGGAGATTTATTCCCAAAAAAATTCCAATCCCTCTTTTCTTTGAACTTGAAGAATAAAAAGGAAGTGCGCACTAATGGATGTAGATCACTAAATCCAAAAACGTGGAAATTGTGGGCCTCATCGAAGAAAATTCCTTGAAATTAGCAAAGAGCTGAGTGAGCTAAGAGAGAGACACACCACAATGAGGTAAAAACTATACACGGAGAACATATGATTGAGGCTGAAGCTACAGAAGAAGGAAACCCAATTGACCACAACGGAAAGCCTCTTCATGGAGAAATTATAGTGAAGACACCCATTGAAGTGTCATGTACTCATTCTCAAATATAAGTGGATACAATTCCAAATCCAAACCCTAGCACAACATGGATCCATGCCATTTCAAGACTACAAACAATTCATTGAATGCTGTGACGAAAGTAGATTAGAATGCAGAGAAAATTTGGTTGAGTTCTACATGCATAAACTCACCTTCACTGATATGAATGTTTGGGACCCTAATGTAAATTTGGGGGACATCAATTGATGTCCTCATCATCTTGGATGACTCATGAGGAGAGGAGAGATGAGGGGGTAATGAGAGTAATGAGAAAGGAAGAAAAGGAACCACTATAGATATGGGCAAAGAAGATAAGCCTAGTGGTTTTTGTTATTAATCATAACATCATCTTGAATGATGCTAACCTAGTACCTAGATATCATGCCACCCAAGAGAAGACCATCTCACATTTTGAAGACACACTTAGGCTATTAGGGATAGAAAGCCAACACGCATACCAGAGAATATGGAATGCCTTACCCCATAGTCTCTAAATCAGGGAGTATCACTCTTCAAAAATGTTTAGGAATGCATTGGAAAAGACACCCCTCTACAAAATAATCATGAAAATATTAAAAACAAACTAAATTGGACTCAAGATCAACCCATCTTTCTTGCTATGACTACAGGAAGGAGGGGATGAGGAAGAGGAGAGGAAGTAGTGGACAAACATAGAAAATGATGTAGGATTCTATCCTCAAGAATGCACACCATGTGAAAAGCCTTGGGTGTCATAGAGACCACCAGGGCCATGAAATACATGGACATAGATGATTGAGTTGGTCAGAGGATGAGCAACAACTCTAGTAGTGGGGTGATGATGAGGCTCATAAATATTTATATCACAAGGGTCACAATGCCATCTTCCATCATTAGAATTATCTTTTTCTCACATTTATTTACATTTTTTGTTATATTATGCTTAGTGAGGATGATAAAACATGTGTTGCCATGTCATGTGTCGTAACATGGTTTAAATTCAATAATTGGCAAATTTTGAGCTAATTTCAATGCAGGAGCTCGAAGTAGACAAAAGTAGAGATTCTAGGAGGTTAAGTACCTCCTTAACTCCTTCAATCAACCAAGATCACCACTTTCTCTCTAATTAAATAAAACCATTGGTACCTAGGAAGGACAAGATCATTAGCAACCAAGCTAGCGTAGTTCAAGGAAGATATATATCTACCTTTCTTGAGTTTTGGGAGACAAACATCTCTATTCTCTAGAGAGCTATTGGTAGCTATCCTTTTGTATAAATAAAAGATGCCAAGGAACTGAGTATGATTCAAATTTTGGTTGTAGCCAAGAATATATTAAGCTCAAGCACTTGAGACTTCTATTTTAGACTTATTATGTGATGTATTTGACATTTCTACAATGATAATTAGAAGTTTCTTATTGATCCATCATTGAGTTAGTTCAGACGGCTGAGGCTCTTGGGTTAGGGCCCAACCCCTGTTGTTTAGTTCCCTCTTGTGTATTGATATTCTTGTTTAGCTTAGAATGTGTATTAGTTGTTTTGTTTTAGTAGAATATAATTCCTCAAAAATCCTATCACTGTGCATGTATCTCATCTATCTCATGGGAGTCTGACTAGAGGAAGCAACAATCACAACCCAAAAACATTATGTGATGGTTTCTTACTTATGATTTCTTGGAAAAATATCTACATTAGTTACCTTGTTTCACATATGATTGTTGTATCTTATAAGTTCATTCATTAGATAGATCAGAGTTTTTAGCATGAGTTAGATAGTTTCAAAATTCAAATAATCATTTCTACCATTGGTTATAATATTTTGCAAATGGAAATAAGAATAGGTGCATATGATGTTGCAGGAATTCTCGATGTACAAGGAAGGGACCTTTTCACCATCTCCATCTAGGACTCCTCCACTCTCTTTTGATGAATCTGAACCATCATCTTGATCATTTTATTTTGTGACCATGAGTGGCCCTCTTGGTCCAAATTGGCATTCCTAAAGTGTTGAGCCTAGCCAGGGGCATCGGTCACCTTACATCCATATTTGCATGACTTTATCCAAACATCCTTACCCTCCAAACCCTCTTAGAAAACTTCCTATAGCATTTTAGGACTTCCTGTAACTTCTTGTTTTATCCTTTTTTTGACCTATAATGCTAGTGTAGCTATGTCTAGGAATAGGTTGACCCTGATTTTGGACTCCATAATCAAAGTTACCGCCTAGGCCATTACATCCACTCATTTTCCTTCACCACAAGAGAAAATAAAACTAGTTTCTTCATTAGAGATTTGGAAAATATGGCATTACTTAATATGGAAGTGTGAATCAGATAAATGATGCATGAAATCTTGAGTTGTGAGTTAGTAGAACAATCCTATGTTTTCAAGTGAATTTGATAGATAGATGGTTGATGTCAACTAGTGCAGTTTTCTTTCGGCAAGTAGCATACCTCTTGTGTTTGTTTTATGAGTTGACTTAGTAGAATTTACAAGTGCATAAATTTTACAAGTTGGATTTGAAAAGAATTTATGTTTTCTACACTACGACAAGATTTTCATTTACACTGTTAGTAGTTAATTCCCCCTAATTCAGTAGTAGAGTGGTCTTCGAAACATAATGATCAAATGAACTAGTTGGGGGCGGCATGAGTAGAATTCGATCTACTCTGTATACACCACTGTCACCTCAAAATTTATGTGAACCTGGGGTTGATCAATAGAGCTGAGGAGCCTCTCTGAGTTGTAGCACTCTTGTTATAATACTAGGGCTCACCACATGTCGCTCTTATCTTTATAATTTTTTAATAGTCTTAGGTGGTTCGATCATATTCAAAATAGAAAAATGTTTAGTGGAAAGGTAGAATAAGTTACTTGTAGGAATAGAATGGAATTACATTACTCAATTATTTTAGTATGGTATATTTTCACCACAGAATAATGTTCTTGTAATAGCATAAAGTTTATAATTGAATTTTATAACAATAAAAAGAACCATTACTACATTGAAAGGGAACCAGTCCAATGAGGGAGTGGCTAATGTGATTTCTCTTTAAAAGAATAAGGGAGGAGAAAACACTTGTTTCATATTGTAGAAAATAGAGAAGACCATTGTTTCATTCCACCTTATGGTCAAGGGAATTAATAAATTGTATTTGAGGGTAAAGGGAGATGATTCCATGACAAAATATGGAAACTTCTCAAAGGATGGTTGTCGAAATAAATCATTCCATATCAGATAGAATTCAACTAATAATGGTTATGATAAGTGTAAATGTAAGTTCCATTGTTACTAAATGAAGGGATAGAATAGGAAATATTTATAATTTTTTTGGTCCATCCATATAGGTTGGTTAGGTTGGGAACAAAATTAGGCAAGTCTCTGTTATCATCTTTATCTTGTTTGCATGAGAACATGCAAAAGTGTAGACGTGGAAAAATAGTTGTCACCAAATTGTCACGTTCTACCATTATAAACACCTATTTTCATTAATGTTATCATACTTCTTTAACCATATATTACCCATCGTCCTAATTAATCATTTTTCCATAAATGTGACATAATAAACTCAAGAATGTTAAAGTAGTTTATTAGTGCCATTCTCCTTTATTTTTAATTTATTAAAGAGTATAATGATTGATTTATTAGTAGTGATGATTTTCGTAGCTCATTTCATATAGTTTCTACGCAGCCTTAATGGTTATTAGGTGTCATTGTATTTACCATAGGCACATGTTAGCCCAATTAAGAGAAGCATATGACAGTCCATCTACCGAAAACCGAAAATAGTACGACTATGTGGAAGTGCACAAGGGTTGAGCTCCTAGAAGTGCACAAGTTATGTAATCCAGTTGAACTGCTAGAAATAGTTGAGTTAATAGAACTCGATGCACACTATTTTAGTAATTATGCACCTATTGGTTACCATTAATATTGTGATTGTCAGTTGAGATATTTCCATTCCAATTCAGTTCAAATCAAGAGATGACGTTCCTATGTATTCACCATATGTAGATATTCTCCTATCCATGTGGCTATCATGCCCAAACACAACATGTAATTTAACTTTTTATAACACCATACTATTAGTCATTATTTCAAGATGCTTCAACATAATTCTCAACAGGGATTTAAATATCCTAATTTCTACATCAAATAATATTGTTGTAATGTTGTAATCTATTATGATAGTAGTAGTTTGTTGGAAGATCAATGATTTTAGGATCAAACAATTGTGCCCAAGAAGAATTGCCCAATGATATTATTTGTGCCCAAGAAGAATTGTGCCCAATGATATTATTTGTGCCCAAGAAGAATTGTTATATAATTCAACTAAAGTGACACTCAAGAGGAAAGGATAGTACTGACTTTAACATATCAAAATAACTCTAGAAGGTTGTCTCAATATGTACTCTATAATATCTAGCTAATTAATGAAAATTTCCTATTGTTATCATATTGTAAGTTAATTCTATATTCCTATAGTGCTCCTAGATAAGAAGCCCCCCCTTGTCATGGGATGTTCTTACAAAGGAGATAGTTTTGGAAAATGTTATTTAATTTATTTTATGTATAGATAGATCATATTAAAGTATTTTTAGTTTATGATCTTGTATCTTTTATATTCTTCTTTTATTTTTCATGTGCAATTATATTGGACCAAATAGTTAAAATACTATTATTTAAACATTTAATGTACTTGCATGGTGTTTATTTTCATGCCCCTGTACGAGGAGTCTTTAAACCCGAGACCTAAAAAGTGGGAGAAAGGATATAAGGCTTGGATGTACAACTACTTTTTGATTATTTTATTCGTGAGCTAAGTCTATTTGTTGCTAGAGGAGTTATTGAACCTACTTAAGACTCTTATGATGTTGATGAATGAAATGACAATATAGGGTTATTTTTTATCCTATCATTTATGGTGTGCGTTGTTGTAACTTAATTTTACCTTATTTTATTTTGAAGTTTTTTCTTTATATTCAAAAAGAAAAAAAATAAATAGAAAAGAGAATAAAAATAAAAATAAAGGAAAGAGGAAAGAAAAAAATAAAGAGAAGAATGAGTGAAAAAGTAAAGAAAAAAATCAAAAGAAAACTGAGAAAATGAATTTAAATATGTATAATGTATATGTAATGTATCTCTCCTCTTCTCTCTGTAATATATATATATATAATATATATGAATGTATATCTCTAAGTCAGCATGGAAGTATAAATATCGCTTTGTTTGTTTTATTATTATTATTATTATAATCCTTTATCTTTTTAGAATTATTATTTAATTTTTCAATAAAATGATTTGACAGTTATGTTAGATAGTGATAAAGTTTGATTTTATGTCGACGGATAATATCAGTTCTACCTAGATCAATGGCACCCTATAGATTGCGGCACCCCCACATCTTTTGGCATGATGATATAGGGGATACAGGAATTGTAATTTATGGCAACTCCCTTAGATAAAAAATTGTTTGGTCAATTTAGTGTGATCTAAATTGCTATTTATATTGTCAACCCGGGGTTCGTAAAATGACGAAGTGAGGTGTACTATATGTACTTAGATAACCATTTTCTTAGGTTTTTGTCGTTTTAAGCTTTTTAGTTTGTTTTTGCATTTTATTCTTTTCTTAATGTGTGGTGATGAAAGTGAAGTGTGAAGTGTGTGCAATGTAAATGGTGATGATTTCTAAACTTGAAAAATGCTCAAAAGAAATCTTTACAATAACTGAAATGAAACCAATTCTTAAGAGAAAACAAAATGCATCAAAAAGCGAACTAATGGCAATGGCCCAGTATCCTTGCTGCTGAAATGGAAAAGAAAGCAAAAAATTGAAAAACAACTCAAACTTAAAGTAAAGAAGCTAACTCACACTACTTGAGCATTTTAGATCCTTTGCCCCTTGGCTCAATCTACCTTGGGGAAGTAATCATGAGCATAACAAGCAATATGATATTTAACTTTTCAAGAAAGTAAATTGCATAAGGAAACTAATCACACCACTTGAATTCTTCAAATCCTCTACCCATCAGCTCAATCTACCTTGGGGAAGTAATCATGAACATAACAAGTAATATGATAACTAAATGTAAAAAGAAATTAATCACACTACTTAGACTCTTTTAGTTCTTTACCATTCAGCTCAATCTACTTTATGGAAAACAACTATGAGTAAGTAACATGACACTTAAATCACACTACAGTTATTAATCTTCTGATCTCCTGCTGATATAGTCATTTGACCAGAGAAAGAAATCATAAATTGTTAAGTAGTATGACATCTAATTTAGCAGAAAAAGTAATAACCAAATAACAACTTGAAAAGGACAATGCTAAATGTAAATTGTAGAAAATAAAGGTTAGCAGGAAGGACAAGACGATCACACATGCCAAAAGTTATTAAAGAAAATAAAAGATTGCCCGGGCTGCCTAAAAGAACGTGCAAAAAGCACTGATCAGTTTACAAAGACAAAGATATGAACAACAGAAATATAAAGCAACATATTATGTAAAAACTAATGACAAAACCAAAAGCATAATGAAACTAAACAAATACTTTACAGGAATTCAGTATGCAGGGGCCCTCTGCCACTTCAGCCAATCAAATGATCACAAGACTATCTTCAGAAAGGTCTACTCATGTATTCAAATCAGCAACATATAAAACAGTGGGGTGATATAATAACTAGCAGCGTGCGGAAATTACATAACAGTTCAGAAATTCTATGCATCCAAAAGTCTCTTTACAGCGTTTGAAAATGCGTTATTTACAATGTAAAAATTCCACAGTTAACTAATCAACTACTTAAGCTATTAACTGTGTGCCATGGACACGTAGATCTCATGAGCCGAGATCTAGTGTAACTGTCGTTATGCTTCTTAAATCCTGGAGTGGTTGGCTGTTAGATTCGTTGCTCAAGAACGATCCTCAGGTGCGCTGGAGCCTCAGTGAGCCGGGAACTAGGCCACGTATCATTCACTTTCCTTTAACAGTAACGTGCCACCGCTGGACTCTTTGGTTGGCCACGTCTTTTACTTTGGTTGACCGCGGCCTCAAAATGATGATTTGGTCGGTTCGAAGGGACACGATCCATGTACATGCCATCTGGAGCTTGCCCATATAGCCCGTTCCTTCAAAAGACAACTGGAGCACAACCTTTAACAAAATGGCTACGGAATCCTGTGCTGGCTGCGGAAATTAACAAGTTTCCGCAGCTGCATGAACAAAAGACTAAACCAAGCAACAGAAATCAGTATAGTTAGAAAACCATATAAACAGTCATTTTTAAACTATAATGCAATGATTCAACCATTAGATGAGTGAAGTGAGTGGAGTATGAGGGTTAAGAGGGTGTGTAGGAAGGTGCAAGGTTGAGGCTCAACATACCCCCACTATGAAGGTGTTGCATGTCCTCATGCAACCAAAACTGAGTGATTTCCCTTTTAATCTACATGCTCCGAGGCCTCTGCAAGGACATCTAGTCCTCTTTTCTTTTTCCTTGATGCCATCGACATCATCATCCTTGGTTTTCTAACCAGAATTTAAACTGGAGATTAATTAGAGCCCTGCTTAGCTTCTTGCATCTCTTTTTCAGTCTTTTAGTCTTCTTCCACCACAGTCCTAAGTGGAGCATGGTATTATCATGGACCATTTTGTGCACTTTACCTTGCTCTTTGAGTGTTTCATTTTCTTGTATTATACGTCTATTTAGGACTTCCAGTTCAAACACTTCTTGTTTTAGAGACTGAACGTGTGCATCAAGTGGAAATGAAGTGCTAGGTCTTGCAGCTGATTGCTGTAGAGATTCAGGTAATTGTATACCTCTTGCTGGTTAGGATCCACATCAGGTGATTTTCTTTGTTTGAATTCAAAATCTTGTGGAGGAGGACTGCCTGCTCCTTCTTGCCGAAAAGGATTTTCCTCTCGTGGAGGGCTTATGTCAAGGCTTGGCTGTTCTGGTGATTTCTCAAGTATTTCTTCACTTAAGTCAATGATGTGGGACTGATCTCCCTTTGTTTTCTTCCATTTTCCTTTTAACCGGGAGCTTCTTCTCAAGGATGAACTCACAACTGTCTTCTCTGCACTTTTTTTCCCTTTCTGTTGTTTCTTAGCCAAGGCAGCAACTTTGAGATCCACTAGCCTTTCAGACAGAGGTTGGTAGTCCTCTTCCAAGGATTTTTCAGGTGATGGAGAGATTTCTTGAGTGATTACTTTTCCCTTCTCTTTCTTTTGTTTCTTGTTCTTGGGCTAGTCTTCTTCCTCTTTTTGGGCAGTGTCTTCAATTTCTTTAAGAGGGGAGTCTTGGGCTGTAGCATTTTTATCCCTCCCGCTACTTTTTCTTGGGATTTTTGATGGACTACTTCCAGAGGCTTCAACTGGCTCTTGGAAGTAGTTCTTTGTTAGAAAT